>JAOPHQ010005147.1:0-20000 GCA_030340625.1 Merluccius polli
CCCCCCCCCCCCACCCCCTCAGGGTGACATCCACCTCCCACGGCCACCAGAACCGGTCTGGGACTCCGTCGGGTCGGTCTTAGTGGATCTGTACGCCCCCCCAGACATGCAGAAACTCCTCTAAACACACAGGTGAGACCGGTACTGTCATGTTTGGTGCATGTGTTCATGTTTTACTGTAAAGACACGGACGAATGAATACATTGTGTTATAGTATTGTTGAGTATATAGGTTATGCAAGTGTACCTACCGGTAGTTCCTTTTTAGTTTGTTTGCGTGGTTTGTTAGTTGTTTGTCGACAGTTTCGATGGCACTTTGTGTTAATGAAGCGTTTCGCACTTTGAAGAGTCGTAATGTTTGCATGTTTGTTTTGAGTCTATGTTGCTGTTTTTTTTAATATATATAAATATATATCGACAGAGAGTAAGACAATCTGAAATATTGATTTGTTTTCTCTTTGCAAAGTATTTCACAAAGTGGTTGATCATCACTGATTCGTTGCACTACAGTCCTGAACAGTTCCGGTGTGGGTTCAGTGTAGGAGGGTCGGCCATTTAATCCAGTACTACAAACTATAGGGATTATGACAGAGAAAGACGACCTTATCCTCTGCTGTCAGGAATTACGCTGGAATCACACCAGTAGACCACTCGTCTCGCCAGCATAGCTCCTAACGGCAGATGTTCATGAAATAAAACGTCCTTTATTTATCCCAGAATGGAAATGTGAGCGTCACGGCAGAAGTGCAGGACAGTCAAAGTAACAAGAACTAAAAAAGAGACATTTCTAAATAACAAAATGCAAAGATCTACAAAAAATGTATTCATATACACACTGAGTCATAGAAATAAACAAACGCAGAATGTAAATGTAGACTTGATTGAGTGTCTGGCTTCCTGTCCTTCAGGCCAGTGACCAGGAAATGTGCTGTGCCAGTTTCTGTGATTCATATCCGTTTTGTGTTTCCTGGTGTGTTAGCTTGTAAGCTATGAGTTTTGAAGTCTGCTGTTTATCAGGTCTTTGTTTTTGTCTTCAGTCGGAGGGTTTAGAAAATGGTTTAGAAGATAGATAGATAGACAGTCTATGTCTGTCTGTCTGTCTGTCTGTCTGTCTGTCTGTCTGTCTGTCTGTCTGTCTGTCTGTCTGTCTGTCTCTCTCTCTCTCTCTATATATAGTTTTTATATGTATATGTTGTAGACCTATTCTATCTATGTTCTTTCTATATCCATCTATTCTATCTATTTATCTATAACTGCTAACTCTATCTATCTATCTATCTATCTATCTATCTATCTATCTATCCATCCATCCATCCATCTATCTATCTATCCATCCATCCATCCATCCATCTATCCATCCATCTATCTGTTTATCTCTATCAATGCACCAAATCCAGAGCCGAAGGCCAAATGGTTTATGTGGGGGGGTGTGGTGCATCAGCCGCAAGGGGGAGCTGGACGGGGCTCGGGAGAGCCGCGCCAGGTGAGAGTGATTGGCGCACCTGTGGGGCATTAGCTAATCACTCTCTCCCTTTTTAACACAGTAGCGTGCTGGACCCGGGAGGACCGGGACCGGTACACACGGGTTCCCGCGGAGCCGGAGCTGGGCCCGCGGCGTCATTGTACCGTGCGTGCGTGTGTTGATAGATTGTGTGTGTGTGCTGATAGATTGTGTGTGTTACTCACCGGCAATAAAAGACGTGAGTAAACCCGCCTAACGAGTCATCCTTCCGTTGAACCCCGGTGGCATACGAACTCTGCCACATTGGGCGCCAGTGTGGCGGGGTACGTCCGGCCACACGCCACCTAAGTGGCTTTCTTTCGGGGCCCTCCGACACAGGACACGGGTAGATGTTATTCAAAGGTGTTTATTGGAGTTGAAGGCCAGTTGGTATTCGCCGAGCTGATGGTACATCCAGTCATGACGGTGCTCCTCCTGGAGTGTGTGTGTTGATGGCTGGTTTATCCTGGGTGCCATGATTGCTCATGCACCACAGGTGTGCAGCCCCACCCAGCCAGAGTCCAATTAGTCCGACTCAGGCCAGGTGAGGCTGTAAACCAGCCATCAACAGCACACACTCCACATAAACCCTCCACAGTTTATTAAAGCAGGGGCCCCTCAGCTGGGCCAATGGGCTCCTGGCCCCACTGGGCTGGGGGATAATTATCTATAATCAGTCAGTGAAGGTGGATTACCATTAACATGATGATCACACAAACTCCAGCAGCACTCACAGACCCACTGTGTGTGTGTGTGTGTGTGTGTGTGTGTGTGTGTGTGTGTGTGTGTGTGTGTGTGTGTGTGTGTGTGTGTGTGTGTGTGTGTGTGTGTGTGTGTGTGTGTGTGTGTGTGTGTGTGTGTGTGTGTGTGTGTGTGTGTGTGTGTGTGTGTGTGTGTGTGTGTCTACAGGATGCTTAGCTGGGTGGTTAAAGTGGTGCCCCGGCCCCCCGACGCCCCTGGGACCCTGGCAGAGGACGTCCCCAGGAGCCCAGACATAGTAAGATGAGACTCCTCCTCCTGCCTTGGATGGTGTGTGAATGGGTGAAGAGGCCCACCTGTGAATGGGTGAATGTATTAACAGATTGATTGTAAAGCGCTACAGAGGTCCACAGAGGTCTGAGGGACACCGTATGAATGCAGTCAGTTTGCACGAGTAGGACCGCTGGATCAGTAGTTCTGCTATAACATAGTAGGACCGCTGGATCAGTAGTTCTGCTATAACCTAGTAGGACCGCTGGATCAGTAGTTCTGCTATAACATAGTAGGACCGCTGGATCAGTAGTTCTGCTGTAACCTAGTAGGACCGCTGGATCAGTAGTTGTGCTATAACCTAGTAGGACCGCTGGATCAGTAGTTCTGCTATAACATAGTAGGACCGCTGGATCAGTAGTTGTGCTATAACATAGTAGGACCGCTGGATCAGTAGTTCTGCTATAACATAGTAGGACCGCTGGATCAGTAGTTCTGCTGTAACCTAGTAGGACCGCTGGATCAGTAGTTCTGCTATAACATAGTAGGACCGCTGGATCAGTAGTTCTGCTATAACATAGTAGGACCGCTGGGTCCCAGATAAACTGTATAGTAAAACCAGCTGTACTCTTTTGTTTGTTTAGTTTCTGTAACAATACGTTAACACTGTATGTTCCTCTCACTCTCGTCTCCATAGCAACCCAAAGTAAAGGACGGTAAGGCCTTCTTTCTGTCAAATATCAACATGTTAGTTAGTTATATTAGTTATGTGTGTACATGCCATGTAAATGATAACATGATGACAATGAACAACAACAACAACAACAACAACAACAACAACAACATATATTGTATATTTAAATGCCTATTTAAAAACGTATACTTCAACAGTAAAGAGCCCAGCAGCTAAACCGCAACCATCAGAAGACCAGTTCTCTGTGGACAGGTGTGTGTGTGTGTCCATGTGTGTCTATGTGTGTGTGTGTAGCCAGGGTCAGAGTGGGGTTCTGGGCTGGGCTGTGTATATCTACCTATGTGTGTCTATGTGTGTGTGTGTGTGTGTGTGTGTAGCCAGGGTCAGAGTGGGGTTCTGGGCTGGGTTGTGTATATCTACCTATGTGTGTGTGTGTGTGTGTGTGTGTGTAGCCAGGGTCAGAGTGGGGTTCTGGGCTGGGTTGTGTATATCTACCTATGTGTGTGTGTGTGTGTGTAGCCAGGGTCAGAGTGGGGTTCTGGGCTGGGTTGTGTATATCTACCTATGTGTGTCTATGTGTGTGTGTGTGTGTGTGTGTGTGTGTGTGTGTGTGTGTGTGTGTGTGTGTGTGTGTGTGTGTGTGTGTGTGTGTGTGTGTGTGTGTGTGTGTGTGTGTGTGTGTGTGTGTGTGTGTGTGTGTGTGTGTAGCCAGGGTCAGAGTGGGGTTCTGGGCTGGCTGTCTAATGGCTTCTCCAGTGCTCTGCCCAAACCCAGTGGCACCCCTGGACTCAGCAGAGCCAACTCCGATGCTCGGGTGGGTGGACTGCTCTCTCTATCTACTACTGCTACCATACTATCACTATTACATGAGAAAAAAAACTATTAAAATCATGATGTGACATTTGTTGGGGTCTCTGTACCAAACAAATTTGTTTCCTACATCTGGAGAAAAAAAATGTGTAGGCCATTGCATTTCTGCAGCACTGCAGTACTTCATTTATAATGGCGTTACATTTACACATTTACACTTATCAAAAGATTGCAGCTCCTGCGATTTGGATATTGCACTTGGCCATATTGCGTTTTCGATAATATTTGTACTCACCTGTGTTTTTCTCTTTTTTTTCTCTCTCTCTCTCTCTCTCTCTCTCTCTCTCTCTCTCTCTCTCTCTCTCTCTCTATTTCTCTATTTCTGCAATTTCTTCTGTCTGTCAGCCTGGGGATGATGGAGAAAGGTATTCTGCATTTTAATATACATTACAATATTATTAATATTAATTTTATTCGGTCTCTGCTGTTCTGCATTTTACCATCTGTCTGTAAACCATAAATCTCTCTCTCTCTCTCTCTCTCTCTCCCCCCCCCCCTCCAGGCCTGGGGTTATAGGCTGGGTCACCCAGGGCCTCACTAAGGTTCTTCCCCAGCCTGATGAGAAGTACAGAGAGACCAACCAGAACACCAACGATGATGAGCAGACAGAGGTGAGAGGTCAGGGGTCAACAGGTCAACAGGTCAATAGGTCAACAGATCCACTTCTAAACCACAGTGGACGTGTCTGAAATCCCCCGTTCACTATTTAGCGCAAGATTTGGGGCTGTCAACATTTTGTTGTCACCCTATGCACTACTTAATATCCACAATGCACTGTAAAAGAAGTGTACAACTGATTTATTTCCACTTATTTTCCACACTATATCCCATGATGCATAGCGTCACATCTGGTGACATCTAACCTAATCGTCTTGTTAATGCGACCAATACACGTCACGCTGATATATTTCTGGCGCATGATTAGTGTCCCCATATTCCCTACCTCTCTATCCATAAATAGTGTACAATATAGTACTGTTCACTATTTAGGGATTAGGGAATGAGTGAACAAGTGAGCGATTTCAGACACGGCAAAAGTGTCTTCATCCTCTCTGTGTGATCAGTCAAATTTGCTTTTTTTTCTTCTCCTGCTGCAGGTCCATACATTACAGGAAATGCCAGGTATTTATTTTTCTATTTTGTTTTTACTTAAATTTGATGTTTTCTAATTAGATATGATTTTTAAACCAACAATTCATTTTTTGGGCGGAAGGTTTCCTTTGTGTTTAAGAAACAAAGACTACAGTGTGCCTGTAGTAAAAGCTACTGGATAAAAGCAAAAACAAAAACGAAAGCAGATTCATAGAGGATTTCTGAATGCTATTTCTTAGTATAAAAAAAAAAAATCTGAATTGTAAATCCTCCAGATTTCGACCCCTTGCCTCACATCCCTGTGGTTGAGTTGGTGTCAGAGGACGAGATGTCGGAGGCGGAGAATCTCACACCCCAGTTCCCCCCAAAGTAAGAAACACACACAGGTCACGATAAGGTCAACGTAGCACAAAGCTAGCCTAGGACACAGCGAGAGCTAACACACAGGTCAATGTAATACACAGCTAGCACACAGCTGCAACTAACACGCAGTCCAAGATAACACTGACTGAGGTCAACGTAACGCACAGCTAGAACATAGTTACGGCGTCGCTCTTAAGGAGGCCTACTGACTGACTCTCTCCTGTCTGGTCCAGGGTGGTGAAGTGGATCAAACAGGTCATCCCGCAGCCGGTCATCCTTCCTCCTGGTGCTGTGGTCATAGAGCCGTCACCCAGGTCCAACCGGTCCAACCGCTCCTCTCTGGACAAAGGTATTCACACACACACACACACACGCACACGCACACGCACACGCACATGCACACACACACTCTCTCTCTCTCTTGCTCACTCACTCACTCACTCACCCACCCATCTCTGAATCTCCTCCCCAGTTCTGTCTTCACCGCCTGAATCCCTGAGTGGAATCTCCCTGGATACAGATGGCAAGCCGGGGGGGTAGGTAGTCTGCCGGCTAGCGATTGATACAGTCTGGACTATGACCTCGCCCTGTCTATCCGTTTAGCAGCTCTCGATTAATACAGTCTGGACTATGACCTCTGACCTGTCTGCATGTGTGTATATGTGTGTGTGTGTGTGTGTCCTGTAGGATGATGGGCTGGTTCGCGTCAGGGTTTGGTTTCCGGTTGCCACAGCCCTCCGCTAGGACCAAAGAAGGCACCACTGTATGTGTTGACACCAGAGACATGTTTCAAACAACGCAGCGTCTACTGTTAATAATGTCTACCACAACTGTTTATGTTTATTTTTTGCATTTACAGTTGCATTGCTAAAACTCATATTGTATGCAAAGCCATTTTCTTTGCATTTTTTGTGCAGTTTTTACTCTTATTTTAAAGAGTTTAACTCTTTTTGAATGTATATTACTGTGCTGTACTTTCTGCAGTTTCTAATTCACAAATGATCAGCTAACTAACTAACTAACTGACTAGGTAATTAACTGCTGTTTTCTCCTGGCTTCTTTTACTTCCAGGGTGCGACTGAGTTACGGCGGAAAGGTGAGTGTACAGTTTGTATACTTCAAGGGACACTTGTATTACTTTTGTATTTCTTCACTTCCTGTCAGTTCCCCTTCTGTTGCATCACATCCTCTTTGACGTTGCATAATCATGTGACTGCCAGTCATAGACATATATACATAGACGCCTCATAGACTGACGCTGCCCGTTAGAGCTGACGTAGCAGCGCGGCCGCCATCTTGGATGGGTCCCCAGTGCATTCATTTCTACTGAGGAAGTGTATCCCCAACTACAATAATAAGCATAACTCCCCGAATTTTTACCGGATTTTCACACGGTTTGGTTTGTTACAAATGGCAGAGATTTATTTATGATACAGGATGAATTAATAATTTTTAATTTTTTTTTAGAATTATTGTTCAATCTTACTTGTGAAAGGTAATCCCACGCGATCTGGTGTCAATACTGCGCCGTAAGCTGCACTAAATACTGCATAGCTTGCTCTCCCGTTGACTCCTATGCTAGACTAGAGTGAGGAGACCCAACCAATATGGCGGCGACGCTGGGTTACGTTCCAGCACGTCATGAGGCGTCTATGTATATATGTCTATGACTGCCAGTAATACTGTCACTATGTGTGTGCATGCGCGCGCGTGTGTGTGTGTGTGTGGGTGGTTGCTATGGCAACCCATATGCTGCTAACATGTAGTTCCCCGTAACGGCCTATAGGTGGCTCACAGTGGATAGATGCAGAAAGACCTGCCAGCATTTTCACTCAAAATGTGTTCGACCAGAGATTACTGCGAGGCGGCCATTCAATTCCTGCCCTCGATGGGCAAATATGGGGATTGTTTCCGTTGATGGTTGCAAAAATCTCAAGCAATGGTGGCGCCCATAACTCAAAATTACAGCTTCATAACCGTTATGTGTCAACCGATGGGTGACGTCACTGACACTACGTCCATATAAGGCCATAAACCCGGCCTATAAGTACTATACATACACTACATGTCACAGCAGCAATGCATCTCTCTGGAGGCCGCAGACCTTCACCTTGTTCCTCCATGAAGGAACGTCAAGTGAATAAAAGCTCATTTCAATTTCTATAGAATTTTATAGACAGCAGAGCCACTACAGAGACTTTTACTTCAATCGCTCACGTTCCTCTTTTGACTTATTATTTTAAGCATTCGTCTTGGTGAAAACAGAATAGCTGTTGCAGGGGGAACTTCACTTAAAGCCATTTTTGAAAGTAGAATGTGCAGCGCTTTGCATTAGCAACACCTGTGGCTCTGCACCTTTTAGTGGTTATTCCTGCGCTTAGCTGGCTGATGCATGCAAACCACTAAGCTGCTAGGAGAGGTCTATGGTGACTCCTGTGTGTTTTAACTGGTTGAAGCTAGCTAGCTGCTAGAAGCGGTCTATGGTGATTGTAATGCTGTTCTTTGAGGAAGAAGGCCGCCGACACAGGATCGCTTTTAACTCACTTTATTTGTTTAACTTTAGGTATATTATCTATGAAGCAAATGGAGAGGAATTGTAAAATTCACGCGTGGAGCGACCCTTAGCCGGATATCTAACAGATACGCGGCCTCTAGGATTTCTCCTTCCCCTTGCTTGTGTGGTTTGGTAGTATCTGGGCAGGCGTGGCCTCTATGACGCATACTATGCTCTGATTGGCTAGTGTTGAGCGCCCGCCCCCAGTGTATTATTGTGTGCTTCCATCTGGTGGACAGGTGCAGTTAATACAACTTATATATTTGTTTCTATTCCCTAGTGGCTATGTGATATTACAGCCTGTTGATACATATGTGCGGTTATACATTCGTCACAGAATCTAGCTACCTAGCTCCTAGGAGAGGGCTAGGTGATTCCTGTGTGTTGGTTGTGGTAGATGGTTGAAGCTTTCTTGGCTAGCTTCTAGCAGAGGTCTATGGTGATACCCGTGTGTTTCCCTGATTGAAGCTGGCAGCAGCTAGGTGAGGGCTATGATGATTGCTGTGGGTTTAGCAAGCGGCATCCATGACCGTTTGTTTGGGAGTCTCAGGCGGAGGAGACTAGCATGTAGTTCCTCTAACTGCCTGTCGGTGGTTCATGGTAGGTGGATGCAAATATGGATTATATATTATATGGATTATGAAATATGGATTGTTTCCATTGCTGGGCGGCAAAGATCTCACAAAAGGGTGCCACTCTTTAAAATGCATGATCTACAGCCTCATAACATACCTAAACCAATAGCTGACATCATGGCTGCTACATCCTTATTGTTTACAGCCGGTGGCGTTGAGCTGGTTGAAGCATCCTTAGCTACTAGGAGGTGATCAGAGCCTAACTCAGTCCCTCTTCTCTATCTGTTTCAGGGGGGAAGGTGCTGAGAGCCCCTTAAACAGCAGGAGAAGAGGACTTGGGATGCTCTGAACCACATAGACACACACACATAGACACACACACATAGACACACACACACACACACACACACCACAAAATACATAGCCACACACACACATATGTGCAGCTCATTATGTTAGTGAGAAGTATTCCACGCTTTGGATAAAAGTGTTTTTCAACTATTGACTGTACTCAGCAGCACAGCTGTATCTGAATACGGTACAAAGCCAAATATTATCATATTAGTGAAAATATATTTCAAAATTGCATTCTTAAAATGGATGAGACTTTGTGTAATAATGTGTTTGTATATCCTTACTCTGTGTTGTATCGGTTGATGAATTTGCACATTTTCAGTTGAATGCAGAAAAATAAGAGAAATGGTCATTTATATATCCAGAGAGTAACAATATTTGTGTCTAAATGGGAATTGAAAGAAAAGAAAATTAAATTTTCTCAGTGTGTTCGGAAATGTAAAGAAGTCTAACTTGACAATGGCAGCTATGTTTGTGTGCCTGCACTTTCACAACGATTCTACCATGATATCACTGTTCATCAATCAAAATGCTACACCCTACCAATGATTTTTGAAATTGTTTCTATATTTATATTGTTTCTATATTTCACTCTTCTGAGAAGCATCACATATGCAGTAATCAATGTCAAATCTCAATACCTTAACAATGTTTTGTTTCTATCTTGTGCAACAGTGTTAGTCCTCACTTTCAGTGCTACAACATGGGAATGTTGCTCCGAATAAAGATGTATTCAAAATCTGATGAGTGACTTGTGGGGAGTTGTGTTAATAAAACCACAATGAGCCTCTTCCAGGAAACAAAGACAATCCACAAATAACATGTAGGATCTCAGTCCACCACTTACTAAAGCACCTTTAGTGGTGAGAAAAGTGCAATATCAATGCAGTCCATTTACTATTTATCAAGTTTCTTTCCCCCTTTTCACTTTTACATGACGTACTATGGAGCACTTATCTATATCTCATATAAACTAACATTTTTAAACCCATTTTATAGAAAGTAATTAGTGAATAGTGAACAGGTATATTTTATCAAAATCTACCGCACACAAATCGAATAACTCTCTCCCAAGTAAGAAACAACACAATAACGGTAACCCTCTTTTCACCCTCTCCCAGCGTCAACCAAACCCAAACCGGAGATGGTTCTGGAGGACGTGGACTCGGACCACGAGGAACAGGTCAGAAAGGAGACCCTGCCGACCGCCAAGGCAGGCCCAGAGACCTCACCAGCGAGGGTGCAGGAGACCCAGACCGAACCAGATCCCGATGCTCCGGACGGCACCGGGACCTGTCAGGAGGATGCAGAGACCCAGACGGGTCGCTGGACCCCCTTAATCAACAGTATCAAGAGGGAGGCGGAGGACGTTGCCATGGCAACCATGGAGGAGCGGTAAGGGGGAGGGGCAGAACCCAGACAATGTTCAAAACCACATTTTGAACGATTTAGTCCCAGATATGTTAAATACACTTCTTTTTACTGCTATTTAGTTAATTACCACACACTTTTACCCAATGCAACTTACAGCAAATTCAGATACAGGTTATTAAGGAGCAGGAAGGGCTTAGGGTACATTTTGCTCAAGGATGCCTATATGTGGACTTTGGGAATCAAACCCAGTACCTTTTTGGCTGGGGGTCATACATGCTAAGCACTACACTATCCTGTACCCTCAGGGGAACACTATCCTTAAAGGAATGAAGAAGATGATGACGATGATGATGATGATGATGATGATGATGATGATGGTAGTAGTAGTGGTGGAGGTGGACACACAGCCAGGTTGACCTCACATTAACCTGGGGTGTGTGTGTGTGTGTGTGTGTGTGTGTGTGTTTGCAGTTTGCTGCTGGAGCGTGTGGAGATGGCCAGGATGGCGGAGGAGGTGGCGAGGCAGACGGCTGAGACGGCCATCAAACAGATGGCTGCCGAGGGGGGGTCCATCAAACTGTCCCTGGGGAGCCAGGAGCTGCTGGGGGAGCCGGACACTGAGTAGGACTGTGTGTGTGTGTGTGTGTGTGTGTGTGTGTGTGTGTGTGTGTGTGTGTGTGTGTGTGTGTGTGTGTGTGTGTGTGTGTGTGTGTGTGTGTGTGTGTGTGTGTGTGTGTGTGTGTGTGTGACAAGGGCGATATAGTAGGTCACACATTGGGGGGCGGGGGGGACCAATCGGGTCGGGAGTGTGGGGTCTTCCAATGACATAAACACTATGTTCACTTTGAGCCCACCATGTAAAAGAACCGGCCAGCGAATGCCCTGACACTTCATCCACAAAGTCAGATCTCTGGACATTACGCTGGAATATTTTGGGGGGGAGACTCTTTGAACATTGGTGGGGGGACACATCAGGGGGACGCCCCTGGTGTGTGACGTGCACGTGTGTGTGCGTGTGTGTGTGTGTGTGTGTGTGTGTGTGTGGACTTAGCACGTGTGTATTCATTTGTCCAACAAATACGAGCAAGAGAAGAAGTGGCGTTTTAGGGCAGTGTAGACCTGCTCCCATGCCGGCGGTATGGGAGCAGGTTCCAGGGGGTCCTTGTGTGGAGGGTTAGATTTTAAAACAACATCACATTTGTTTAATTTGTTAAATAGTATAGATATTGATTGTTGCTGATCCATAAAGTCCGGAAATAGAAAAGTATGCCTCAACTTTTCATTTCAAACACCTCTAGGCCACTAGAATGTTAATATTGATGCTCATTGCTCATTGATAATAGTATACTATTAGTTCAAAGGTAAACATTTGTGGTTTGGTGTCGATGAAGGGGTTGAGGCGCACTGAGAGGCATGTGGGGGTACAGGAGATACAAAAGGTTGGGAATCACTGTTTTCGGGATTTGATCCATAGGTATATGTAGATATAGTTATGTGTGTGGTGAGAATATGTATAGAGTTAAATATGTAGAGTTTAATGTGTGTTGTGGAGAGTGTAGAGTTTAATGTGTGTTGTGGAGAATATGTAGAGTTAAATGTACTTTAGCCTCCTGTTGATGGCACCATGTGATCTGATATTATGTAATGTGATGTCATGTGATGTAATGTGGTGTGATGTCATGTGACATGATGTAATGTGATGTGATGTGGTGTGATGTGATGTGACATGATGTAATGTGATGTGGTGTGATGTCATGTGACATGTGGCGTGGTGTGATGTCATGTGACATAATGTGATGTGGTGTGATGTCACGTGACGTCGTATGACATGATGTCATATGATGTCATGGAACATGATATAATGTGATGTCATGTGACATGTAATGTGATGTCATGGAACATTATATAATGTCATGTCATCATGAGACATGACGTAATGTAATGTATTATGATGTCATGTGACATGATGGGACGGTATATGTTGTGTCATTTGACGAGCTGTGATGGTATGTCATGTGACATGTTGTTTATGGCTGTACAGGTTGCAGGTGCTCCCAGAGGAGGGGAATGAGGTGGAACAGAGTCTGCATAAAACCACAGAGTAAGAACTCATTAATAAAGAACTTGTGTGGTTCATTGGTGAACATGTCTGACAGCAACAAGGCCCTGACTTCTGTGTGTGTGTGTGTTCTCTCTGTGTTCCCGGGGGGTTCATGATGGAGGCGAAAGACATGCTTGTCGGTGTACTTAGCATGATGCTAGGGTACTTAGCATGTCATGGCCGATTAGCGTGTTAAGGTACCGCTGTAGCTCCCTCACCTCCGTTTGCCATCAGATTCGTGGTCGCAGCCACCCATTGGTCCATCGAGCTGCCCCCGCTCCGTCCTTCGAACCACGGTGTCCCAAGAGCAGTGGCGGTTCTAGACCAGTTTTAATCGGGGGGCCAGGCAGGGCCAGATCAGTAACCCCAGGGGCCCCTGGGCACTGTCAGTCCAGAGGTCCGACGGGGGGGGGGCACAGGGGGGTCCGGACTCAGAGTTAAGGGGGCACTGGCCCCCGCTGGCCCCCCCCTAGAACCGCCACTGCCCAAGAGAGACTGGAAATCGAGACTAGGGTACTTCTTAACATCCTAGTTTTCAAAAGACAGGCGTTTCACTGCCTAAACTTTAAGACAAACCTTTGGACCTTAAATGGACTTTAAATGTGTACTCAAAGACATACATGTTTAATTATCCATCTAGTTTAGTCTAGTCTAGTCTAGTCTATATAACAGTACTACATAGACAACATAGACATGACCGTCGTGTTGACAGGAGATCCCATGTCGAGCATTAAACCAGATGCCCAAAAACCGCCAAGCCCTCCCAACTCCTTTGGGTGCTCGTTAGGGTGAGCGCTTGCTGCCTCGCGCTTTCTCAGCATCATTTCACCGCCGTAGCAACGGCAACGCTCTCCCTTGGCAACGGCCGATGCGCTCTCTAAGCCTCAGCCGTTCCCCTGGCAACCGCGCGGGGTTCAGCTCTTTGGAGTGTCGGGATACAGGAGGGAGGGAGGGGGGGAGGGGGGGGGGGGGGGGGGGCGGGGTTGGACGGAGCACACGAGAAGCAACCAGTTGTTTGGTCCTCCGGTTCCTCTCGCTGCTGTTGCAGGACCACTTTATTTCCCCCCAATTATTTTCAACTTATGCGTCCTATTCCTGGACGTCTGTGGACGTGGTTAGGAGGATACGAGGCGTTAGGAGGTTACAAGGCGTTGGGAGGATACGAGACGTTAGGAGGATACGAGACGTTAGGAGGATACGAGACGGGCACTTAAGTAAGTACCGTGTGTGTGACGTGTCCACACAAATGGAAACGCTTAGGGGGACCTCTATCGTTGTCTTTGTATTTTGAACGCAAATATATATATATCTATCTATCTATCTATCTATCTATCTATCTATCTATCTATCTATCTATCTATCTATCTATCTATCTATCTATCTATCTATCTATCTATCTATCTATCTATATATATATATACAGTATATATATATATACAGTATATATATATATATATATATATATATATATATATATATATATATATATATATATATATATATATATATATATATATATATTTGCGTGTGATGGTGTCCCCGCGCTCGACAGCTCAACTCCCAGTTTTGGGGGAGGTTAAATATCCACGGATCAACAACACACATCTTCATCATCTTCATCATCATCATCTTAATTGATGCACATGCACCGGTCGGTAGATGGAGAGGGAGTGATACAACAGGTGCACCATGGACCATCACATGTCTGCTGTGGGGAACGTTTTCTAGTCGCCGAAAAGGTAGAGCAAATATAAACACCTGTCGTGGCTCACCTGTCGTGGCTCACCTATCGTGGCTCACCTGTCGTGGCTCACCTGTCGTAGCGCACCTGTCGTGGCTCACCTGTCGTGGCTCACCTGTCGTGGCGCACCTGTCGTGGCGCACCTGTATGCAGATGTCTGCTGCTCATCAATAGGATTAAAAAAAAACAACAACAACCTGGTCCTTGACTGCAACATGAATACAATGTTATGGTCGTTACTGCAGTTTGGTATTATGTTACGTTTATGGCATTTCGGAAAATGAACGATGGTCCCCGAATAACAACCTCGTTTTGTATGAACACGCATTTAATCATTGAAATAGTGAAGTCATTAAATCGTCATTTGTTCACGGTGAACCCAGGAAAGAGGACCACGCTTCTTGTGACGTCACTAGTCGTTCAGGCGGGGGAAATCAAATCAGTCCTTTGCCGTAACACATATGCAATACCTTTTGGACCAATTCCGACTAAGATGTGTACCGTCCAATCCTAAACGTAGAGAGCAGGAGTGTAAGGAGGAGGAGGAGAAGGAGAAGGAGGAGCCTGGAAACCCAGAGGAGCCTGAACCTGTGGCTCCAGAGGAGGCGGCCGCTGAACCGTCAGGTAGATGATCGATATGGACTCAATAAGAGATGTTTGAAGGCAACATGACACATACATGTTGCTTTTTAATCTACTGGTATTATCTAATGAATCCCCCCCCCCCCCCCCCCCCCCACACACACACACACTCATTTTCAACACAACTGTTGTATTTTATGTAGGCCTGTTTTATATTAAAACCTAATGTTCACTTTCTATATTAAACAATGTTTTTGAGATTGTGGCACAAAGAGCAGCAGATATTTCCTTTGCTGACAAGGTCTTCAAAGAGCTTTTAAAAAAAAAAAAGTTTTATGTTGTCGGTTCATACCAGTCTTTTGATTTTCTCCAATTTCCAGATCCGGAGTCAGAAGAAGAATCAGAGGAGGAGGAGGAAGAGGAGGAGGATTCATCCAAGCAGGACTCTGCTTCCCCTTCCCCTGCTTCAGAACCACAGAGTTCCTCTGGACCAGCCCTCCGGACCCAACCAGAGACCACTAAAGCTGAACCTGTGACAGAACAACCGCAGAGAGGACAGGAGGGCGCTCACACCGCTGCTGCCAAAGTAGGTACTCACGCTCGGCACCCCTCAGCTTGTTCCCTAGGTGATGAGAAAAGACGGTTAACCGCAGTCTGCTATGGCTCATGGTGGCCACAGGTGTGTTACAGGTGTGTTTTAAGATGTGTTTGAGTTGTGCAGCAGGCGTCTTTGAGGCGTATTACAGGTGTGTCTGAGGTGTGTTACAGGTGTGTCTGAGGCGTGTTACAGGTGTGTCTGAGGCATGTTACAGGTGTGTCTGAGGCGTGTTACAGGTGTGCTTGAGGGCGTGCTACTACAGGTGTGTTACAGGTGTTTTTGAACATGTTACAGGCATGCTACAGGTGTGTTTGAGGTTTGTTACAGGTGGGTTGCAGGTGGCTTAGAGGTGCATTTCCAATGTCTGGGAACCCACCTGTGGTACACCTGCAATCCATTTGTAGTAGTAGTTCTGTCGGAACCACGATCCAGGCTGAAACCCATTTTGGTTCTGATTGGTCCGAATGTTTCCCTGTCACTCAACTGGTTTTGTTGGTTGTGCAGGATGAGGAGGCTGCTGGAGAGGGCAGTTGCGGTATGTACAAATATTGTATACCTACTTTTACATGTCCTCGTTGTAAGCAATGTATTGTATTTTCCTAGGTGGCCCAACATACAACATGATTCTGCAAAGTAGCTTTATTTGCTGACTGACTGCCTGTCTGTCTGTCTGTCTGTCTGTCTGACTTAGTGTCTTAGTGACTGACTGGCTGCCTTGGTTACTGATATATCGGCTGTATGTGTACGATAATAATAATAATAATATACTTTTAAACTTTGGAGCATTGACACGTCTGACAACATCCTGTTAGTGTTAGTGTAATCACACTGTAGTCACACCCAGTCTGTTGGGTGCTACCTGTTCTACCTGCTGATCCGCCCCCGTGTCGTCCCCAGCGCCCGCCAGCTGTGACGGCCTGAAGAGCTGTCTCATGCGCATCCCGCACGTGTCCGAATGCTTCGGCAACATCAACGCCTTCTTCAAAGAGAACGGCATCTCCCCGTCCAAGGTGGCCTCCATGCCCGGCGTGTCCGCCCGGCTGTCTGACATCCCCAAGGTCCTGCCCTCCCTGCCCCCCGAGCTGCGCCAGGAGCTCTCCAGGATCCGCCTCACCCAGGTCCCCCGCAACATCATCGAGACCCTCACCGAGCTGATCCCGCCCCGCTCCGAGGGCTCGGAGGGCTCGGAGGGCTCGGAGGGCGCCGGAGCGGGCTCCTCCGGCCGGTTCCTGGGCCTGACGGCTCCGGTGTCGGTCCCGTCGGTGTCGGGTCTCTCCCAGCGCCTGGCCGTCATCCCCCAGCAGGTGTCCCAGATCCCCGCGCGGGTGCGGCGGTACTACAGCAACGTCCGGAGTCGCCTCAACAGCCTCATGCCACAAGATGCCTAAGAAACAACAGCAGCAGCAGCAGCAGCAGCAGCAGCAGCAGAAGAACCCCCTCCTTAGCGACAGCGAACAGGATGTAGAACTCAACCGGCTAGTGAGACCGACCCCGCTCCCCCCCCCACCCCTGTGCTCCCGCTCCCCCTCGCCGTCCCCCGTCTCCCCCAGTGGGAGCACCCTGGACCTGCCCAACGTGCCCTCCTACCCCCGCCTGCCCCCCATAGTGAGCCCCCCCTCCCGGCAGCTCAGCTCCCTCCCCCGCCAGCTGTCTGGCGTCTCGAACCCGGCCTTCTGCATCGACGATGAGCGCGACCCCCCGGCAAGACGCCCAGGTACCCGTCTGTCTGCCTGTCTGTCTTCGCTATCTGTCTGTCTGCCTGTCTGTCTTCGCTATCTGTCTGTCTGGGTGTCTGTCTTCTCTATCTGTCTGTCTGGCTGACTGTCTGTCCTTTCTGGCTGTGTATCTCTCTAGCTGTCTTTTTGTTTGTTTGCCTGTCTGTCTGTCACTCTCATACTAACCTGCGCTGGGTTCTGATGTCTCTCTCTCTGTCTCTCTGTCTCTCTCTGTCTCTCTGTCTCTCTGTCTGTCTGTCTCTCTCTCTCTCTCTCTCTCTCTCTCCAGAGAGCTCCCGACTGAGTCTCCGTCCAGCGGTCAATGTCGAGGACGTGGACTCGGACCAGGAGAGAAGAGGAGGGGGACAGGGAGGAGGAGGGAGGTGTCCCCGGAGCCCGCCCCAGATCCTGACCCCCCAGGACTCCAAGCTGAAGACCCTGGCGGTCCCCGTCACCCCTAAAGGAGGACGACAGAGGTGAGGGAAGGGGGGGGAGGAGGGGAAGTGACATTGGTAGAGTTATGTGAGTGGTTTGGCTTCAGGGTTATGGTACATCTAGTCGTATATTTATCTGTGTTTATATAAATATAAATGTATCTGGGTGTTTATATAAATGCCATTTGGTGGATAATTTAATCCAAAGCAATATACATATATACAATATAATGACGCATACGTTGTACGACAGGGAATCAAACAGTGGTTTGTGTTCTCCCTCTTTCCCTCTGCACCCTGGACACCAACAGCAAGGCCGCAGATAAAGAGTAAGACTAAACCCTGATGTTACCCCTCTATTTAGATACCTCTCTGTCGACCTGTCTATCTAGCTACCTGTCTATCAAGCTACCTGTCTATCTACCTACCTGTATATCTACCTACTACCTGTCTGTCTATCTACCTGTCTTTCTATGTACCTGTCTATCTACCTACCTGTCTATCTAGCTATCTGTCTATCTACCTACCTGTCCTGCTACCAGCTCTTCCTCTGGTCTATTACAACATAGTAGTGACATACAAGAACAGGATCTGTGCATTAGCTGTGCTGCTAAGTTGGATGTTATCAGAGGAACACAAGTCTCCATAATGACCAGGAGTTAATATGAATGCAGAAATGCCTTCACCACATTCAGCCTGCTCAAATTAAACCTGTGATGCTAACTATGCACACTATCCCGACATGCATCCTCTCTCTCTGTCTCTCTGTCTCTCTGTCTGTCTGTCTGTCTGTCTGTCTGTCTGTCTGTCTGTCTGTCTGTCTGTCTGTCTGTCTGTCTCTGTCTCTCTCTCTCTCTCTCTCTCCCTCCGTCTGTTCTTAATGTCTCTCTGTACTGTCTTATCTGACATGCGCGCATAAAACCAACCTTAACCTCCCCTCTTCTAAACTTCTGGTAGTGGAAGAGATCGTAGGATTTTCTGGACAAAAATGTAAGCTATCCAATCAGTCCTAATCAATATCAATATCAATAATTAGGCTTCATCTCGTAATTGATCCACTCATTCCATACCATGTGTAGCCACAGTTTTGGAATGTATGTATTGATTAGTTTCAGTGTATAAGTGACATGTTGTGTAGACATATGCATACATGTTCTTCATTCACTCACATTCATCTCATTCATCAATGTTTGAATCCTGAGGCACACTGTGTGAAATGTACACTTTTCTACTAACATTAAATGGCCATGTGTTGTATTGTAATAAATAACTAATACAATTAACCATAAATACTGACATCCAGTCCTGGCTTTTAGGTTAAACCGGTTGAATTAGTACATTTAGGTGGTGGAGTACTGGACAATGATAGGTTTGAGGTTTCTATAGCAGTTTACGTCGTAAGTAAATCTCTCTCTCTCTCTCTCTCTCTCTCTCTCTCTCTCTCTCTCTCTCTCTCTCTCTCTCTCTCTCTCTCTCTCTCTCTATATATATATATATATATATATATTTCACACAGTGCTTCTTTAAGGGATGACACAAACCTTGCATGTGCTGTATATTTATTCATGTAATATATTTATTCATTTATTTATACATTTGAACATTTGTTTCAAAACATCTTTTTAAATTGTTTTTCTTGTGGCTTTTGTTATTTCCAGTGCATTGGGTTCAATAAATGCACAATATATTTTCAATCCCTTATTTTTATTATTATTATTATTATTATTATTATTATTATTAGTGTTTGATCAGACCTGTCTTCCATCTGGACAGTAAGAAGAGTCAGTCTCACAGTGAGGACGATGATGACGAAGGACCTGTCCGAGCCTGGCCAAGTCAGTCCAGCCTGCACAACCCAGAGGACAGGTGAGCACACACGCACACATGCATGCACACGCACACGCACACGCACACGCACACACACACACACACGTCGGAATTATTTGAAATTCATAATTATGTTGTTGATGATGATGCTGATGCTGATGCTGATGATGCTGCTGCTGCTGCTGCTGTTGCTGCTGCTGATGATGATGATGATGATGATGATGATGATGATGATGACGATGATGATGATGCCGCTGACCCTCAGGGAGCGCCCCTGCGTCGTCGGCCAGCCAGAGCAGTGCGGTGGTGAACGAGCGACTCCAGGAGCTGGTGAAGATGTTCAAGGAGCGGACGGAGAAGGCCAAGGAGAAACTCATAGACCCAGACAGCTCCGACGACGACAGCGACGTCACCTGTAAGTCTCCATGTAGCTCTCTCTCTCTCTCTCTCTCTCTCTCCCTGTCTCTCTATCCTTCCATCTCCCTCTATCTCTCCGTGTCTCTCTATGCTGTCTCTCTTTTACTCTCTCTCTCTCTCTCTCTCTGCTTAACATTCAACATTCATACAACCATAAATGATCAGTAATCTTACTTTCTCTCTTCCTTCTTCTTCCATCCTACTTCTCGATTCTCAACTCTTTCACCTCTCTCTCCATCT
>JAOPHQ010005147.1:25000-112500 GCA_030340625.1 Merluccius polli
GAAAACATGCTATATTGTCACAAATATTGTTATCGATATTTTAAATTACCTATATCAGGATAGAAGATTTTGGCCGTATCGCCCAGCGCTATCTCACATGAGAAACGCTGTGGCAGTTTCAAACAACAACCGACAAAAAAGGTTGTCGACCATATTTTGGTCGACAACCTTTTTTGTCGGTTCTTGTTTTTCAAAAAGTCATATTATGAGATTTTGAAAAATGCTGAGCAACCATATGGAGGAGGAATTACGTCTGTACCAGAAAGCTACCATTTAAATGCAGCTATAGCGCGCTGTAAACGCATGCTAAACCGCTATAACGCTAGCTAACACGTCGTTAGCTGAGCCTGGGCCTGTGTCTATATGGTCCCCAGATGCGAGACGTTGTGGGTGCGGCCACATCGGGACAGACCCACTACCGAGCCTGCATGGACAACACCATTAAATACATGGCCTCCTACCGGATCCCCAAGGACGTCCAGAACCGCGTCAAGACCTGGTACAACTACACCTGGGCATCGCAAGGCATGCTGGGTAAGTGGTCTGTTCCCAAGTGTTTACCAAATAGGCAACAAGGTAATAGGAGACATCCTAACAAATGAGACACACATAAAGGTTGCATCTCATTAGTTAGGACACTTTCCTGGGAGCCAAACCCTTGGAACCGACTTGGGGGGCATCCTACATTTTGTACATGTGGGATTCGGGTGAAGTGATCGGTTGGTTGTGTTTTCTACAGATGAACAGGAACTGCTGACTCAGCTCCCGGACAAAATGCGTCTGGACATCGCCGTGGACGTCAACTACTCCATTGTCAGCAAGGTCCCTCTGTTCCAGGTAGAGCCCACCGGACACAGTCCAACATCCAACAAGGGTGCATTGCAGAAAATGCTAACATGTTAGCTGGCTCGTTATTGCATGTTATACAGCATAACTGTGTGCGGGGAAAATGTTGTTGATGTGTTGTTGATGTGTTTCTCTTCTCGCCAGGGATGTGATCGGCAGATGATCTTCGACATGTTGAAAAGCCTGCGCTCGGTGGTTTACCTGCCCGGGGACTACGTCTGTAAGAAGGTACGTCTGCCTGCGTCGGTTCGCTTGGTGTTACAGTTTACTTCAGTTGGGCGTTTTTTGCTCTTTGAAACACAACATGGTCCACCGTGAATGGTGTGACAGTGTGACCAGTGTGCTATCCCCCCGCACACACACTCACCATGTGAAATAGCATTCATCAATTCATTGTTAATGAATTATTATGATCTTATCTGATCTTTGCGTCCATCAGGGGGAGGTGGGTCGGGAGATGTACATCATCAAGGCGGGGGAGGTGCAGGTGGTGGGCGGTCCAGACGGGAAGACCGTCTTCGTCACGCTCAGAGCGGGATCCGTCTTCGGGGAGATAAGGTGAGACTGGTCCCAGAGACAGTGGGGCGGTGCTGTGTGTCAAAACAAACACACCCTTCCTCAGTCTTTAGTTACTGACAAATGCTGCACCTGTATGCACACCAACCACGCCTAGTTCCTGTATGTCTTATCGAGTGGGAAATTAAGTCTGGTGGCGTAACTGTTGACACAAGATAATGTGTCGTGCTGGCTGGTTTTTATGTTTTTATTAGTTTGAAGGTCGTCTTATCTCTCTCTTTACCTGCTTCCCGCTAATGGGTTGGGTTTCAGGTTTTGCCCAGATTTCTTTTGTTTCCACACATCAAAAGGTTGTCCCTGTTTGTTTGGAAATACATAAACAGTGTCCTCTTGTGGAGAAATAAGGCATGCAGGACGGCTTGGAACATGCTCCTGGAAATAGACCGTGGAAAACAAAATGGGGAGAAAAGGGAGCAAAAAGTCTGCTGATTATGCAGATGAACAGCCAGATTCACTTGAAGTGGTGTAAAAAGCAGGAGGGGGATGAAACAACTGAATGTTTGTTATTTTTATAATTACACTTTCACCCGTATTTTTGCATTATTCATTTTTTTCATCCGATGTTTTTCATCCGTTTTTTTAATTAAATTATATTCAAAATTACACAGATAAGAAAAAAATGTATATACAAATACAAACCAAAAACTATGAGCCTAGATAACATGAGGACAGAGGACCATCAGACAGGAACTCACGCGTCTTTAACACCCATCGGGTGCTGTACAGTCTTCTGGCAGTAGGGGGCGGTAACAGGCGCACGGCCAACGTGATCGCCCACGGCTTCGCTAACCTCTTCATCCTGGACAAGAAGGACCTGAACGAGATCCTGGTCCACTACCCCGAGTCCCAGAAGCTGCTCCGCAAGAAGGCCAGGTGAGAGAACAGACAAACTTCAGTTAAAGGAACAATCTCGAAGAGTTTTACGTGAATGTGGTAACTTTCCCTCAAATGACATTACTTACAGTGACGTTTTAATTTTAGATATGCATTTCATTAAGGAGCAGGTAGGGGTTAGGCATCTCGCTCTAGGATGCCTAGACCAATCCAGAACTTTTTTGCGGGGAGTCAAGCGTTAGGGTTAGGTAACCCCAGTAGGATTAGGATAAGTCTTTGTTTAACAATCAAATCATCAATTAAAATGTTTACAATATGCAAAGAACAAAACTTTGTGTGATTGAGTAAATATTTATGTCTGTGCTGAATATTAAGAGAGTTATAACAGGTAATAGGGCTTGTACATCACAACGTCACAACACAATGACCACCTCCATTTTGGAAGCAGGAGCATTGTAATGTTAGTTATTGTGTTGGTAGTCATGTTTGTTTGGTCATTGTTTAGTAATTAATCATGAAATGATTTGTCATTATGGGGAGACATTGTTGTGTTTGAAACTGCCACAGCGTTTCTCATGACATGACATGGCAAAACAAAGTTTTCATGAGCCTCGGTTACGGTATATTTACGTTGGTTTAGGGTTTTAAAGTACTACGACTCTTGAAACCTGTCAATATGGCGAGTAGTATCACCCAAAAAATATCCCATGATGCATTCTGACAAGCCCTATACCGCTGTCTCCACTCACAGGAAGATGCTGAACAACGGTAAGAAGCCCGTTCCCAAACCAGAGACCCCAGCCCCGGGCCCCCCTCCCAGGGCAGAGACCCCCAAGCTGCTGCGAGCGGCACTGGAGATGGCGGAGAAGGCGTCGGGACTGAAAGGAGCCCTGGCGAAGGTCAAGGAGAAGGCCAACTACAAGTCCAGCGTCTCCCTACAGGTCTGCTGCTCAGATCTCACGCCTCGTATCAACTAACTACTCTTGTTTCATTGTGCCCAAACTGCCCGTATACGCGCAGAGCACACATAGGCCACTGTATGTAATATTGTTGTATTGATTATATTATAAATATCATACATACGCATGCACACGTACATTGGCGCTGTCGCTACGCATTAGTAGCGTGTGTGCGCATCAGAGAGAGCGCCGTGTCAGAGAGAGCTTAAAGTAATAGTCGTGTCGGCCTCGGGTCGGGCTGAAAAATTACAGACTGTCAGGCTGGGGCTTGAACGCCACGCATATTCCTGATGCTACTCTCTCTGTTGTCTTTAGAAACTACTTTAGAAACAATTTCCATTTGCGCAAATGTAAACACTACACACACACAAACACACACACTCACACACACACAAACACACATACAAATAAGATGCATGCAAACAAAAGAACATGCAAACAACTAGGCCAGTCATGTGTGATCAGGTTGAGAGAGACAACATCCCCCCCCCCCCCCCCCAACCCCAGAGTCTGACAGCTCAGCCTACTTAAAGGCTTAGGCTTACTGTTTATCCTGCCAATCACCTCACACCCTGTATACATGAACATGTATACGGGGATGTGTATGTGTATGGATGCATATGTATGTATATCAAACTACAGTTAACATTCAGTAACAGAAGTCACAACAAAAGTCTATTACATTAGATTAGATTAGATACAATTGTATCCCCAAGAGGGAAACTGGGTTGGTCACCCATGCACACAATCACACAACCTCACAGAGCACTCAACAAATAAAGCTTAAAACACTGTGATAAGACGCAGGTTGTGGTTGGCAGGTGGTGCCATGTTTTATTAAACACTTCTATCAACTTCTCTCCTTTTCTTCTTCTTCTTCTTCTTCTTCTTCTTCTTCTTCTTCTTCTTCTTCTTCTTCTTCTTCTTCTCCTTTCCACCTCTCCACTGTTCAGCCATCCATCTCCTCAATGGCGGCCACGCCGTCGCCGGTCTCTGTCACCGGGGGCAACCGTGATTCGGCCACGCCCTCTTCCACCAGCTCTGTCGTCCGCGCCGACAACCCTCTGGCGATGCGCTCCGCATCCCGTTGTCATGCCGACAGAGCCCAGTCCCCAGCAGCCACAGACCGAGGACAAGATTTGGGGAAGGGGGAGAAGGGGGAGAAGGGGGAGGGGAAAGAGGGAGGAGGGAAGGAGGAGAAGGTAAAAGAGGGAGGGAGGAAGGAGGAGGAGAGGAAAGAGGGAGGGAGGGGGAAGGGGGAGGAGGGGAAGGAGGGAGGAAGGAAGGCAGAGGAGGGGAAAGAGGGAGGGAAGAGGAAGGAGAAGAGGAAGTAGAGAAGACGTGAAGGAAGGAGAGCTGATAAAAGTGGGGCAGCATAGTGTAAAGGCCGGGGTGTTCGACTCCCAGCTAAAAGGTCGCGGGTTCGATCCCCAAAGGCACAGTCTACCCGAAGGCATCCTTGAGCAAGATGTCTGACCCCTAACCATGCTCCTTAATAACCTGAATGTGTAACTGTCACGCTTTGCATAAAAGCATCTGGTTAATGAAAGCAATATGCTAATGGTAATATGTTACAATTTTTAGTTGCTTGCATAATTCTACAATGACATCATCTGTTGATGAGGTCACTCAGGAAAAAGCTGCGTGTTGGTGTTGTGTGTGTGTGTGTGTGTGTGTTTGTGTGTGTGCGCGTGTGTGTGGACACGATGTTTTTGGTTGTCCTATTGCCTTGTGTAGTGATCTTAACCGGTTTCATTGGTTATCTTTTGTGCTGCTGCAAAGATAAACCTCTTAACTTTTGCTGTTGTTGTGTGTTAAATGTTTACAGAATGATTTTGTGAACCTGAAGATATAAGTTGCCTTCCTTGTGTAAATATTTGTTTTCGTCGTTTTGCTGAGTGGAAGTGTGTTTTTAGTTATTTATGCACATTCAAATTTGACAATCTCAAGATTATTATTATTACATGTAATTATTCCAGTTTTCAGTTTTGTAAGATTTGCATATTTATGCATTGTATTTATGTATATTGCTTGCAGCTACATACGTTTAACCACAAGAAACCCTGTTTTAGAAAAAAATGAAATGTATACAGCTCATGTTTTGAAACCATATAGAGGATTTGTTACATAGTAAATATAATCTGTATAATAAAAATGTGGTAATGATATTGTAATTGTATAATAATGTAAATATACTTGTATTTGATGTTAAATAGCATTTGTTCACTTTGGAAGCCCTTAAATGTAAATGTATTGTAAAATTAGAGATGCACATGTTTACGTTTTAAAGTTATTTGTATTTACATTAAGAATTGTTGTATAGTTCATATTATGCATTATGACATTACTACAAACCAGCTGAACAAACTGCCAGACATCTGTTGATGCTGTATGTAGATGTTGCATTTTCTGTGTTCATTTAAGTGTGACAGTGAGACATATATAAACATTGATCAACATGATATTCACTGTATATATCCAGATACAATACAAACTGTTTAAAACAGTGCCTCAGGCACTGCTGCGTACCATCATACAAATATCTCTGTACTTTTGTTTGTTGTTAATTTTGTACAAATAAAGATTATTTACAATGTAAATTATGTTTATTTATTTACACTTTGTAAATAATAATTTACTCTTTGAGTTACTAAGGTGTGGGAATGAGATAATTAAATTGTGGCCACGTCTTAAAGCTGCTCTAGGTAACTTTTTTATGGCCAAATATGCCAAAGTCGTCCCCTTACTCTGTTGGATATGAGCAACGGCATATCTCTGCTTTTAGCTTTGGAGGGGATGATGCCTAGGCTCGCGAGACCAGCCTGATCTCGCAAGCTCCATGATATTCCACTCACAGTTCAGTCTGGTATTGCACGACAGAGAAAATTTGGAGCCAATCAGAAAATGATCGTCCAATCAGCGTTGGTTTTGAGGCGGGTTCAAGTGTGACGCAATGAGGAGCGACTCTTCAGTCTTAACAACATGGCGGCTTCCGCGGATGTGACCGAGATGCGCGCAGCTCTCGAGCAAGTTGTTGCAGAATTATAGTGTATTCGTTCTCTAAAAGATGAGCAAAAAGCACTGGAGGCTTTTCTCGGAGGAAAAGATGCTTTTGCCCTTCTCCCGACTTGTTTATTTGATGAGCTTGCCTCGACGCTCTGTTATCACGTCATACGCTTCGTTGATCTGATTGGTTGATTTGGCCCGTCAATCACCAACATAGGCAGATGGTTTATCCAATCAGCAACCAGTATTTTCGCCCCCTCCCAAAGGCTCTCCAACGGAACGATTCCAGATGGAAATGCTGAGCCAACGCGAATCATTCCATCTGGCGGAGTCAGGTTAGATGATGCCTGCACGAGACAAGATGTGCACAAGGAATTTTAGCATAAAGTTTAGTTTTAGGGTTAGTGTTTCCTTTTAGGGTTAGGGTTTCCAATGAGGCTGAGGGTTGCCTATTAGGGTTAGGGTTTAGGGTTAGAGTTTCCTATTAGGGTTAGGGTTTCCTATTGGGGTTATTAGGTTTAGGGTTAGGTTTAGGGTTTCCAATTATTGTTAGGGTTTCCTATTAGGTTTAGGTTTTCATATTAGGGTTAGGTTTAGGGTTTCCTATTAGGGTTATAGTTTCCTATTAGGTTCAGGGTTTCTAATTAGGGTTAGGCTTTCATATTAGGGTTAGGGTTTCCAATTAGGGTTTCATATTATGGTTAGGGTTTCCAATTAGGTTTGGGTTTCCAATTAGGGTTTGGGTTTCATATTAGGGTTAGGGTTTCCATTAGGGTTAGGGTTTCATATTGGGGTTAGGGTTTCATATTAGCGTTAGGGTTTCCAATTGGGGTTAGGGTTTCATATTAGGGTTAGGGTTTCCAATTAGTGTGAGGGTTTGGGTTTTATATTAGGGTTAGGGTTTAGCTTGAATTAAAAATGAATGTTAATTAAATCTTAAATGTAATAATGCATGGCCACAAGCTCCAGAATCTGTTGTTTACTGACCACGCATGATGCATGGATCATTTAAAAAAAATTAATTTCATTTAATTTTAATCTTGGGATGAATTATAATGATGTCCTGTAATCTCTTGCGGACAGTATCATCATTAGTAAAATACACTTAATTCGGCTTCTGAAAATGCACAGGTTAAAATTATAATAGTATTTATTATGGACATCAGAGAGAGATAAATGCTATGATATGATACATGCAGCTCCATTACATTTTTAAAATCAAATGTAGAAATCTGAAGATTGGGGTTTAAACCAAACAAGTATATGGCTCCTGAAAATAACCCGCCAAGTAACTAACAATAGAGAGTTAATCTTTCCTCCTCTTTTCTCATCTCCCCTCTCTTCTCATTTTCATCTCTCTTCTCTTTTCATCTCTCCTCCCTTCTCATCTCTCCTCTTCCCTCTTCTCTCATCTCTCCTCATCTCTCTACTCTCCTCCTCCTCCTCCTCCTCCTCCTCCTCCTCCTCCCAGAGAGCTAAACAATATGTTGACGTGAAAACATTGAAATAAAACAACATTTCCCACAACCCTCCGTGGTTTGCCAAATAGGGCTGCTGCGTTCAGAGCAAACGCGAGTCACTGTAAATACCAACTTCCGACTTGTAAATCTGACATGTGCATATGTAGGCCTACCGGTGTCCACATTCAACACGCACGGACATTCAACTGGTTATTACAACAAGGTATTTCGTCTCTTTTTTTTTTTTTTTTTTAAGGTCCGAATTAACCGACGAGATGGACAATAGAGCGTAACAGTGACCGCCCCTTTTTAACAGCTCCGGTGCCGGAAGTAAATTTCCCATGCATTTATCTCGTCCACTTTTCGTATAATCCTTATAAAATGAGTATTAAGCCTTGAACCAAGCCGATCGTTCGTTGTGGTAGTCGTGACCATATTATGTTTGATTCGGGCATAAAAAGAATTTGGAGAACGGAAGAAAAAAAACAAAAACGGATTTAGTTGACCGAGTGAGGAACTACTCACCCCGAATCAAACATAATATGGTCACGACTACCATAACGAACGATTGGCTTGGTTCAAGTCTTAATACTCTTTTTATAAGGATTATACGAAAAGTGGACGAGATAAATGTATGGGAAATTTACTTCCGGCACCGGAGCTGTTAAAAAGGGGCGGTCACTGTTACGCTCTATAGAAGTTAGTGTTAGCGTCGCCCTGGGTTCCCTTGACAACAAGCCAATGGGTTTTTCCCATTGGATTTGGGATTATTGCAGAAAAAACACAAATCTATAATACTCACATGTTTTGATAGATAACCTTCACCAATGAACACTACTTTTATGATGTTTGAAGCAATCGCAATAATTGCAATCGCCAGACGTTTTTTTAAGACACGTAAAAGCTTCAAAATTCACGAGTGGGGTATTTACTGACGTGTTTTATGTCGTAGACCAACACGTGGCAACATCTCTTACGCTGGTGTTTAACCGCAGACCTTATTTCAGACATTTAACCAAAAACCCATTCAAAAAACCCACTGTCTTCGAGACGAGGGAACCGGAAGTGCCAACATGCTAACGGATTTCCGGGTTTGATTCCTGCGCCTCTCACGGATGGTCCCACGGGACATGAACGCAGCAGCAGTCAGCTGGTCTGCTGCTGCTGCTGCGTTATATGCGCTCCTCCATGCTGTAACTAATGTGTTTAATGTACACTACGGCATTAAACTGGAAGACAGCCGGGGGGATACGAGTCAACACACATTTGGTTCAATACAAATGTGTGTGTGTGTTGTTGTTGTTTTTTAGCATTAGCCCCCTCTGTCGTTAGCCTCTGAGCTGTTTGCTGCCGCCCGGCTGAATGGTGGCTGGCGGTCAACATGGACGGGATGGATGGAGATGACGTGCCGGTGGGGACCCCGGACCTGCCTCTTGAGGTGTGTGTGTGTGTGTGTGTGTGTGTGTGTGTGTGTGTGTGTGTGTGTGTCTCTGTCTCTCTCTGTGTCTGTCTCTCTCTCTCTCTCTCTCTCTCTCTCTCTCTCTGTCTTTCTCGCCTCTTGAGGTGTGTGTGTCTGTCTGTGTGTGTGTCTCTCTCTCTCTCTCTCTCTCTCTCTCTCTCTCTCTCTGTCTGTCTGTCTGTCTGTCTCTCTCTCTCTCTCTCTGTCTGTCTGTCTGTCTGTCTCTCTCTCTCTCTCTCTCTCTCTCGCCTCTTGAGGTGTGTGCGTCTGTGTCTGTCTGTCTGTGTGTGTGTCTCTCTCTCTCTCTCTCTCTCTCTCTCTCTGTGTGTCTGTGTGTGTGTGTGTGTGTGACAACACACCGTTGTACATCATGAACACCTCCATGTGGTTTATTCTATGTATGTATCACTACCTGGACCCCCATTGTCCTTCCCAGAGAAGCCTTAAGTCAGTCAGACTCTGGTTCCTCTCATTTCCTCGGTCGGGTCTCCGTTGACCCGGAGGTCCATAGGAGACGTGGTTGTTAATCATTGACCCAACAATAGGACAAAAACAACTTTATGGTAGCTCGCCATGTCACTTTTCTAATCTGATTCTCCATTTAAAACAATCCATCTCTAAAAAAACAGACCACCTCTGGAGCATCACACACACACACACACACACACACACACACACACACACACACACACACACACACACACACCAACTCTCTGTGTTATTGTATTGTATTAACCATTGTGTTACATGTGTCCGTATGTCCAGATGATCGTGTACATTATGAGTTTCCTGCATGCTTGGGACAGAAAGGAAGCGTCTGCCGTCTGCCGCCGCTGGTACCTTGCTAGCCAGGACCACCGGTTTCAGGTGTGTGTGTGTGTGTGTGTGTGTGTGTGTGTGTGTGTGCAGTTTCCAGGTTTCCAACTGAGTAGCACTGCTCATGAGTCAGTGCTACTCAGTTGATAAGGAAGTTGATATGCTACTACTCCACATAGTAAGTAAGGAAGGAAAGAATAATATCTTTATTTTATATTGCACCTTATTAAACAATGTGCTTAACAGAGTGCAGACAGACACGAGGGAAACACATGTACAAAGAAAACACAGGGACATACAAACTGCAGGCAATATAAAAGCTACACAGAAACTCATGGCTACAAAAAAATGACATGACATCAGGTGAGTTTTTAAAACTCAACAGACTTGACCATATGATGGATCTTTGAAGATATGCCCATGAAGGTCCTTAAGGTCCTAGTGAGACCAGGAGGGGACCAGGAGGGAATCTCCTCCTGATGTCCTAGTGAGACCAGGAGGGAATCCCCTCCTGATGTCCTAGTGAGACCAGGAGGGGACTTGGAGGAAATCCCCTCCTAATGTCCTAGTGGGACCAGGTGGGGACTAGGAGGGAATCTTGAGTGCATGCATCTGGAGAATGAGATCCAGTATCTCTCCTAACATCAAGCGGCCATATCAGCCAGGATGGGAGAGACAGGGACACTTCATTCATTCTAACAGATGGATACATTCTCTTGCTATTTCTGTACTTCTAGTTCTAAAATCAACCAATCGATCAATCAATGAATCAATCAGGACCTTTCGTTCTGCAGAAGAACGTGAGTTTCCAGTTCCCAGTGTCGGCTTCCTCGGTGGCTATGATCCGGGACCTGGGCCGCAGGTCTCGGTGCAGTCTGGTCATCAGCCAGCTGGATGGTTCCAGCTTGTCCAGGACGTTGCTGATGGAGGTGTGGACGTCTGGGCTTGGGGTTCACCACACTGTGCATGCCTTAATGGGGCTTGAATTTAGTTTTTATAGTAAATACATACATATTTTTTGGGTCTTAGAGTTTGGTTTTTGGGTAAGGGTGTCATTTTAGAGTCATTTTAGAGGCTTGGTTTCGGGGTTAGGATAATATTAGGGTTAGGTTTTAGGGTTTGGTTTTAGGGGTAATGGTTTGGTTTTACTGTGCGGTCACACGAAAAGACCACTGGCTGCTCGCTGCCAGTCACCACCAGGAGGCGGATCCCAGCGTTCCCCAGAAAGCATGATCAAATAAATAATTTTCCATGTTTCCCATGTTTATTATTTGCTAAGCAAATCATATTTCCAAACAATTGACTTTCGGCTATTGTATGCATGGCAATATAATGTTTCCAGAGACATCAATAACTAGAAACTAGCGCCGGAAGCTGGTTGCAGCTGATTCAATTATTACATTAGATTCAACATTGATTAAAAATATGTTGCCATGTATACAAAAGCCGAAAGTAAATTGTTTGGAAATGTTAATTGTTTACTAAATAATAAACAGGGGATTCATGGAAAATAGTTTATTTGATCGCGCTGGGCAGCCAGTGGCCAGAGCGCCCACAGGCGCAAATTCATGTTTTGGTGTGAACGCACAGTTAGGCTTTGGTTTTAGGGTTAAGTCTATATTATTATTATTACTATTATTACTATTATTACTATTATTATTATTATTATTATTATTACCGTCTCCAGGTGGGCCAGTGGCTGGGCCCTCACCTGGAGGGCTTGTCCCTGCCTGGGAGCAGCCTGATGGAGGCCTCACTGCTGGCCCTGTTGCCCCGTCTCACCAGCCTGCGACGCCTGGACCTCAGCGGCCTCGACAGCCTCTTCATGTCCGGGGCCTTCCTCTCCCGGGAGGAACAGAGGCAGCAGGTCTGTTCTCCATGCTGGCTCATCACAGTGTCGTAACGACTCTTCTTTTATCGATTTTTAATGCCAGAATCGATTTAAACAGGTTTTTTTTAAACATTTTTATTTTAACGATATGTTTATTGTTTTCACAATAAATGCATACAAGAAGTACACTACATCACCCAGTATAGCGATGATGCTGCTGAAATATATGTCAGAATGACCGACTGACATGTGATGTGCGTTGTTTTTGGAAATATGCCTCATGATGTACAGTCTCTAGAAGTGTGTGATTCTACTTTTTCCCACCCGTCTAGTTTTAAAAAGTACACAAAAATCGGCCAAAAAATATTCGTAATATCGAATCGCAATGCATATGGAATCGGGAGATAAGCATATCGTCCCATCCCTAATAATATCATAGTTGGCTGACAACGCTGCTCCGTCTCAGGTGCGCTCTGCCCTGTGCGGTCTGGAGGAGCTGAACCTGTCTCACCTGCGGTACCTGTCGGACCTCACCTTCAACCGGCTGACCTCCTGCACGCCGCGTCTGCGACGCCTGGCGCTGGCCGGCAGCCACATAGCCTTCGAGTTCGACCCGTACCGCGGCTGCCCAGCGGGGGGCGCGAGGGACTCGTCCGCCCTGCTGTCACTCAGGAACCTGCGGCGGCTGCTGGCGGAGCAGAGCTCCACGCTGGTGGCTCTGGACCTCAGCGGGACCTCTGTCACCCCCCAGTCGCTAAGTACTGTCGCTCAGGTAAGGGGGTGCGGCTAGGTTTCCAGGACTATTATTCCTTATTAACTCCTTACTGCTAACGTCTCTCTCACTGCCTCTGTCACGGTTTATTGTTGTATATTACTGTGTATCATTCTGTCACTCACTCCCCCTCTTTCTTTCTCTTTCTCTCCTCCCTCCCTCTCTCCCCCACTCCCACTCTCTCCCTGTCCTCTCTTCCCCGTCCCCTCCCCTCTGTCAGGTGGAGGGTCTGTGTCTGCAGGAGCTGTGTCTGCAGGGCTGTAAGGAGCTGACCGACTACTCTGTGGAGCTCCTCCTGCAGCACCAGGTTGGCCTGGTCAGGCTGGATCTCAGCGGCTGCACCGAGCTCACCAGCCGGGCCCTGCTGGCCGTGTCCCGGGCCCTGAAGGACCTCCAGCACCTCTCCATGTGCCGCGACTGGAGGCTTACTGATAAAGGTACCGGAGACTGTGATGTGATGAACCACTCCGAGGGCTATAGGTCTTGTACATCAGAATGCATCATGGGGTTTTTTTGCTGCCGATACTCCGCCATATTGAGAGGGATCAAGAGATTTGTGGTCCTGTAAAACCCTAAACCAACATAAATATACCGTAACCGAGGCTAATGAAAACGTTGTTTTGCCACGTCTCACATGAGAAACGCTGTGGCAGTTTCGAACACAACAATGTCTCCCCATAATGACAAATCATTTCACGATGAATTACTAAACATTGAACTATGTGGATCTCTGTCCGTGACGCGTACTCCCACAGTTGCAGAAGATCTAAAAGGCCAATAATTGAATGTTCGGTTTGAGTTTGGGAAATTAATAATTGTTGTATCATAAACTGTATGAATCAACTTAAATAATTAGATTTTAAACAAAGGATTCTATCTGCACATGACACCGCCACCAGTGGGAAAAGTTGTGTGTGTTTGTATTTGTGTGTGTGTGTGTGTGATATATAACTGCAGTGTGTCAATCAAAGCGGAAGTTGATTACGTCCTTGTCAGTGTAAGTGAACCGCTACATGGTTCGTCGCGGGCATCGAACTCACGGCCTCGTGCTCCCCAGGTGTGGCTGAGCTGGTGTCGCTGGCGTCCCTGCGGAGCCTGGAGCTGTCCGAGTGTACCCACCTGACCGGGGCCCCGCTGGTCAAGGGCCTCTCAGGCCCCACGGCCGCTCCGCTGGAGAGGCTGGCCGTCCGGAGCTGCACCGGCATCAGAGTCAGTCTCCCGGGGGAGGGGCGGGAGGGCTTGCATGGTACAGTGAGAGAGATAGGGAGTTGTACCTTTTTTTATTTATATACTTTGTATTTTATATTTACATTTGTACATCTTACTAGGCGGGTTTTTCTTTGTTTAATTTTTAAGTGCTTATTTTCAAAGCCAATGAAGCTGTTTTTCATTGAATTGAATTGAGAGGCAGGTCGTAGAGAGTGTTCCTTGACCGGTTTAGCGGCTTCCTCTCTACCTCTCTCCTCACTTCCCCTTTCTCCCTCCCCATCCCTCTCTAGTTACTCTTTTGCTCTCCCTGTCTCTCTCCCTGGCCCTTTCTCTGTCTGTCTGTCTGTCTGTCTGTCTGTCTCTCTTTTCAGGATGTGGAGGTGTCCTCCCTGGCCCAGCTGTGTGGAGGCACCCTACGAGAGTTGGACCTGACCTCCTGCGTCTACCTGACGGACCTCTCTGTGCACGCCATCACCACCTACCTACAGGCGCTGGTGGTGCTGCGGCTGGGCTGGTGCAAGGAGATCACCGACTGGGGACTGCTGGGGCGAGAGGCCCCCGCCCGAGAGAGAGAGGGAGAGCCAGAGGTGGAGACGGTGAGAGAGAGAGAGAGAGAGAGAGAGAGAGAGAGAGAGAGAGAGAGAGAGAGAGAGAGAGAGAGAGAGAGAGAGAGAGGGAGAGAGAGAGAGAGAGAGAGAGAGAGAGAGAGAGAGAGCAAAATACAATTATTTGTGTCAGTGAAGTCTTATGCTCTTTTGAGAGTTGCGTTCTTTGCGAAGGGACACCGGTGATGAGGTGCGCTCGATATAACGCTCCGACACAATGGCGGTGGCGTGGGTCGTAACCATGGCGATGACACGTCCCCCCCCCCGTCACCCCCCCCTAGAACTCTTAGCCTTAAAAAAAAGCTTTTCTGTAAATCTCAGTGAAACAGCTGAAACAGGGGGTTCACTTACACTCATAACTGTAGTCCCCTCCTCCACCACCAGGGTCCCACCTTCACCAGGACCTTCGGCAACATGGGCTTCTTCCGGCCCCCCAAGAGTCCGTTCCCCATGCGGCCCCTGCCAGTGGAGCCCACCCCCCCGACAGAGCAGAAAGGGCCCTCCCTGCTGGCCCTCGGCCGGCTCCAGGAGCTCGACCTGTCCTCCTGCTGCCTGCTCACCGACATCAGCATCACACAGGTGTGTGTGTGTGTGTGTGTGTGTGTGTGTGTTTTCGCCAATCACGCACTTACAGATCCCGGCCTCCAGCAACATGGTTGGTCGAAACAACTATCTTATCTCGACTTCTGTTAGGTGCTGCGTCATCCAGAGCTCCAGCGTCTGTCTCTGTCCCTGCTGCCTGAGATCAGTGACGCCAGCCTGGCTGCGGTCGCCAGTCACTGCCCCAGTCTGACCAGCCTGTCCCTCAGCCACTGTGGACGAATCACAGACGCAGGAGTCGCCGAGGCCACGCTCCTCCTGGCCAGACTGCAGCACCTCTCACTCTCCCACTGTGAGAACATTACAGACAGGTAAAAAAACACACACACACGCATGTGTGCGCACAAACAGATACAGACACACACACACACACACACACACCCCCCTTTACCTCCCACTGTGACCACAATATGATATGATGATATGATATGATACATGCAGCTCTATTACATTTTTAAAATCAAATGTAGAAATCTGAAGATTGGGGTTTAAACTAAACAAGTATATGGAAAATAACCCGTCAAAGTAACTAACAATAGACAGTTCATCTCTCCTGCTCTCTTCTCATCTCCTCTCTCCTCCTTTTCTCATCTTTCCTCATCTCTCTTCTCTTTTCATCTCTCCTCTCTTCTCTCCTCCCTTCTCATCTCTCCTCTTCCCTCTTCTCTTATCTCTCCTCGTCTCTCAACTCTACTCTCTTCTCATCTTTCCTCCTCTCTTCTCTCTTCTGATCTCTCCTCTCCTCTTCTCTTCTGTCTTCTAATTTGTCATCTGTTCTGCTCTCTCCTCATCTCTCCTCTCTTCTCTGTTCTCCAGGTCCCTGAGGTGTCTGGTGCAGCACTGCAGGAGGCTGAGGACTCTGGACGTCTCAGTGTGTAAAGGAATCTCCATCACCTCCGTGGACCGCCTCCACTCCCACCTCCCATTCCTGGAAAACGTCAACTGCCGTTTTGTGGGTGGGGCTGACCTCAGTCTTACAATCTGATTAGCTGGCTACTGTTCTGGTTTTTTTTTTTTTAAGGGTCTTTTGAGGGATTTTTTTTTAAAATCAAAATGTCAATTACATGTACATGGTCATTCCAGCATTAAACCAAAGTGTGTCTTTCTACGGGTTTGCCTGGTGACCCCTGCAAACAAACACTCAATTAAGAACATTATACATAATTTTAAATACCCTTAAAATCTAAGTACACTTAACGATAAACTACTGCTTTAGTACAGTTAGACTTGTCCAAAGACCAGGAATTGAACATAGCACAGTTCTGCTGTGAGTCAGACACCAGCCACTATAGCTACCAAGTCAGTTCTGGGTTTGTATATTATTCTAATTCATATATTTTGTATAATTTACGTTTATGAACAAATGTCGAGGCCAATACACCACAAATACTACTAGTACTTAATTTGTATTTTTTATTTAAGACACTGGAAAGCCCCAACAAATAAACATGTGTTGGCCACTGCAGGAGAAAGAGGTGACGATCTCAAGAAGACGAGCTCAGATGGGTGATTGGTCAGCTCTCGTTCCTCATGGGCAGAAGGTTCTGGGTTCAAGGCTGACAGCGACCAGTAATAAAACTAATGCTTATTTAATTACTGCATCGGAGTTGCATTGGGAGAGTCTATTGTCGGTAGTATAGTGGCTGGTGTACGCGCACACAAGCGGTTTTATTACTTTGGGTTCAAATTAACCAAAAATATTCCAACTCTGCAAAATAATCATTATCGTTTTCCGTCATTAATGACGGAAAAAACGGATGAAGGGTTTCGCCAGTTTTGTCGGTAACGACAATGTTGGCTTGCCCTAAAACGTCTCTAGGCCTAAATATACATGTGATTATACTGTACATCCATCAGTTAAATGAAAGCTTGGTGGGTAAGGGCTGTCTTGTCTCCCACCACCAGGAGGGGTCAGTGTAACACAACGTTGGTCTAAACCGCCAGGTTGTCTGAAGAAGGTGGAAACGGTAGGGGGGAAAAGTACAGAAAAAAAACCTTAAAAGAGTGGTTGCGGATAATTATATAGTAGCCTATTTTCCTCTGCACCATAAGTCATTTTCAGAGCATGGGAGTTGTGGAGCATGAAGACGTGAATGGAGACTCCACTGTTGTGTGTGTAATATCCTCCCTCCACACACTGATGTAGGGGTGAATGGAGACTCCACTGTTGTGTGTGTTGTGACGTGTTGGAGGACATGTCTCCAGAGGACTGAGCTCAGTCCCCAGAGCCACCAGTGAGTCCAGGAAGAGCCAGCGGGAGGGACTGAAGACCGGGCCGACGTCAGGGGGCAGGAGACCATAGAGACCTGCTGGGATCCAAGGGGCTGGAAGGACATCCAGGTGTGCTGCTAGGAGAACCAACAGAGAGCTGAGCTCTGGAGAAACATCTGCTCAGCTTGGAGGATTTACACTGAACAAACGGGAAGGATCATCCAACACACGACAACATCCAGTTGGACCCACCGACTGGTTTATTACCATTATGCTTTATGAACAAATACAACAACAATAGACCCTTACATGTACACAATAAACACAAGGACTAAAATAATACAAGTAGCAGACATTACAAAACCAGTGTGCACATATCTTTAATAACTGATCATGTCCTGCTGCCGTGTTGTTGCCATCACAACACAAAGAATCAATATTCAGTTTAAAGTCCTTCACAACATGAACATCATTAGCTTCTCCCATAGACCGCATTTATGAATATAATATGAATCTGCTTTAAATCAGGTCCCATGTTAGGCTTATCAAAATAAAAACTGAGCTCAGATCTCTTCAGGATGAAAATGTCCAAAATATCAAACATATTGTAGTACAAATTGTGTTATAGATTCAAAATCAATCAATACTAAAAATACATTTCAAAATAGAAATTCAATATTTGTGAAAGCTTCTTAGTTAACCCTATGGAAGATATTAAAAGTCATTTCCTTTAATGGTTGAAAATATATCAATAGATAAAGGCAAAGGTTGTAGCTTGCTCATGAATATTCATTTCTCTGATAGGCTGAGACGCGGCCACGCGGGGGTAATCAATACAATAGAGAACCGATCATCAACAATAGGTAATCAATACAATAATGAACCGATCATCAACAATAGGTAATCAATACAATAATGAACCGATTATCAACAATAGGTAATCAATAGGCTACAATAATGAACCCATCATCAACAATAGGTAATCAATACAATACAGATCGATTCCCTATTCCTACTTTGGATAGTTTTTGGCTGGTTTACAAAGCTTGCTGCTCAGGGGTGGAGCCAGACTTTGTGTACATCCGGGGCTTAGCCCAAAGGGGGGTCTGGGGTTTTTCCCCCAGAAAATTTTGAATTTCTAAGATGCGATTTCCTGCATTCTAGTCCATTTTAGGGTGACCTGCTGGACATTGGCAAATCCTAAATCCCTTCTAATTCATAGCCTACATTTTCAGTTGCAGAGTGTAGTATATTCTTCTCGGCTGCCAGAATACTGGTTTGTGGATGATGAAATGATGGAGGTCCGCTCCCAAAAGTGTCTGAGTAAATAACTTTTTATTTAACAGAGAACACAAGCGGGATGACATTCTATGCATCTGAATGGTGGCCGAATCTTCTCCCAATCTGAGTCCGAATCCCCCAAAGGGGTCCGAAAAACTCCCTCTCCTCTCTAATGCACACACTTCTTATAGGCCTCTCTAAGCCATACCATGCGTGACAGTCCTGCAAGCTGAAACAACACACCTAGACTGTCTAACTTTTACAACACAACAACTTCCTATCGTAAACCACATACGGAAACACAGTCTGAGGTATTCAGGGCATCTTGTTGTTATTTCAGCAGCCTGGGGTCATCAGGGCATCTTGCTGACCCTGAGCAGGCCCTCAGGATTACCCCTAATAGCTTACTAGGAGACACAGGAATGTTCTCCCATGACACAGCAGTATTCTACATATAAAGAATGAGTGAAATACAATGAATAAAAGAAAGAAGTAGAATATCCTGTAAATGTATATCAGAAAATACACTACATATTCCCCCCTCGTGACTTTGAAGAAGTCACGCAAAACTACATATAGCATCTATTCTTCTCGCTTGCATTCTCTCAAAAAGCTTTCCCTCATATTTTTATGATAATAACATAAAATATAAATGACAGTGATTCTAGGTCCTAATTTAGCAAGCTCTTTGGAACAACTAATTTAGTCTTTTAGCATTACCTTTGGATCTTATGCCCACATTATTTTATTTACTTTTAGACTAGGTAAACTTATTCAATTATTCTAATAAGGTCAAATTCATGAGCTATGCTCACCCCACCTGGAAGCACTCTCCCCAGTTAGCCATTCAGCAGCTGAAGAGAGGTCTATCCAGTTCGGGTTACCATCATCCAGTCGAAAACCACCTCTAGGAGATGTAAAAAGAGTATCATGACGGTTTTCCTAATCCAGAGAAGTTCTCACCCACAAGCCAATCAGGATGAAGCACTTCTCTCTAAGCTAATCACTGTCAATGCACAACAATCATCATTACAGAGTGTTAACAACTGTCAACACCAATCACTTGTAAATAATCAATCATTAAAGGAATCAAAGAAAACATAAAATATAGAACATAAAAACGCATCACATTCAGATAAAACTGTCAGCCATGTTGTCTCCTAGTATAGAAATTATGATCAACAGCTGGTAACAGGAAGCAATGTTCTTGTTGTTCATCCCCTGTTTGCAGTCCATTTCAATGTCCAGTTTTGAGTCTCTGAGTCCATATAAGGCAGGAGCCCCAGATCAACTGTCCTCTCTCCGAAGGACCTCCATTGTCCTGAGAGGAAGAAATTCCAGAACCAAACCGTATCTTTGCAGAAAAATATCTGACACAACATAACATAATCAGTATGTGAACAATTGTTATTACAGTGTAATTATAGATCAGGCGTGTCCAAAATCCTGAATGAACCAAATAATCTTCTATTATTATCAATTAATTTTCCCATAATTTGTTATTATTGCTAATTAATATTCAACTGATCCCCCCTTGTTACTTATCATCTACTTTGTTCCCTTTAAGTGATCATTAATACTGGTTCCCTGTTAAAGTTTGAAGGCTGATTCCCATGTATATATGTAACATGTAAATAATTGTTAATAAGTGAATTTCTGTGCACACTTAATATATCAAACAAATGTGCATAGATGGTTCAAATAATAGGTGAATATTAGTGAATAAATGAATATTTATGGTCACACAGGTCCAACATAGTCATTGAACAGTCATTAGTAAGCTTGAGTATTTAAAATGGATACACTTCAAATAAACTACCCTTGATTTCCTTATTGTCATTATCATTGTCCTAATTTTGATATAAACAATTATGCCACTGGAATGTTATATATGACATAAGACGTTCACTGGCTCTATCCCCTTTTATAATAGGCACTGGTTTTCATGTTTGGTATCGCTCAATACAGTTTTTGGTGACATTCCAAATGGTGTCACATAGATCCTCTTCTATCATGTTTACATCATTATCATTATCTTCTACATTTCCTTCATCGTTTTGGAAACATTCTAATCCCTGCTCTACATAAAGTTCAACCCCTTTGGGTACAGATAATTCTCCTATTCTATTGGACAATTCTATGTCCTTCTATAGATTTACTGTATTTACTTGATCCCATATACATCAAACATTGCCTCAACATAAGGGTATTGACCATGTATCGTCATTTGGGCTCACAGTTGACATTTGATTTCTTTCATATTGTTGTCTTTCCTGTTCTTGTTTTTTAGTGTAACTCCTCAATCTCTTGTTCACAGATTCCCCAATTATATTCAATATTTATTATATACAATGTATCTTGATGACTTTTAGCACACATATAACAATTTTGCTTGTATCAGACTTCCAGTAAATACCACCCATGTATACCTATTGTTTGCTTATAAAACCACTCTTTTGATTTTACCACAATTTGTTTTTCAATGCGTTCAAATCCATACTGTTTAAGTATTCTTGTTATTGAGAAGTTATTATTATTTTCAATTTTGTCATCATTTTGAGTCGAATCTATTTCCTCAGTAACCAGATCTGGATCTATTTTGTCATATTGAAGGACTATACCACGTTGGTCCTTGGTCACACAAGAGACTTCTACATTTGGTTTTAAGTCTAGTATTATTTCTAACTCTACATGCGGAAACCTCTTTTTAATTCTAATGTATACGCACTACTACCCTGATCCTATTGATCTCTTGATTCTACTGTTATACACCAGTACATTGGTTCTTGCCGAATATCTATTGTATATTGAACTTGTCCCCAGATTACTAAGTTATACTTTTGAGTGTATGGCTACCTAGCATCTCGCTACCTATTATGACAGTAAGAATAATTTGTTGTTCGTCTGCATAATTAACACTTTGAATATATAATTGAATATATATTTGAACATATAAGAAAACTTGATTTTCTGACCTTTTTCCCTTGCATGTTTAACTATTCCCGAATATCTCATTGCTGGCCTTTCCTGCAACACGTTCATGCTTTCTCTAGTATTACCACTTGATTCCTGGCTGGTCCAGGTCTACTCTGTTGTTGTGGTTACACTCTTCCTCTGGATCCGTCCCTGGGTCTGTGGAATTTGCCAAAGCCCTCAGAGGATCAGTAGCAGGCTCACCAGCCTCGGCATCATCATGTCTGTTACTCCTGTCCGAGCCGGTTCTGGTCCCGTGGTGGTCGTTCAGTGCCGGGTACACATGCTCCCAGCTCCTTCTTGTGCTCCTTCCTCGTCTTTGGTTGAGCATCTTTTCTACAGTGGTTGAGGTGGTACCAGGTGGAACTCCCTTCCACCTCGATGACGGTTGGTGTCGCATTGGTGACTTTGAATTGGTCCTTCTCTCCTGGGCTCGTTCCAGTTTCTCCTGAACCCCTCAAGTACAACTGGTCATCTGGCTCCACCCCCCTTGGTGGTCGTCCTCCAGCTCTGGAACTCTGTCTTTCTCCTGGTAAAATATGAGCTTGTGTATGGAAGTTAGTTGTCTGATATACTTTCTCAATTCTATTTCTAATTGTTCTAATGGGGGTCCCTTGTGGGGCCCTCAAAATGTAGGTGAAAGCATGGGTCGACCCTCAAGCATTTCATGCAGGATTAGATGCATCATTCTGTTAGCTTGCATGCGATAACTCATTAGTGTTAGTGGTAGTGCATCTACCCAATTCAATTTTCACATGCAGAAATGTTGTTAATTTTTGTCTTGAATGTCCCATTCACTCTTTCCACTATTCCTTGTGACTGGGAATGGTAAACACCTAATCGCTGTTTGATGCGAAACTGCTGCACCACACTATTCACAGTTTTCTGAATGAAAGCTGATCCATTGTCTGAGCTAATTTCTAATTGAATTCCAAACCTTGGCATGATTTTTCTAGTCAAAAACTTAATTACAGTAGTCACACTTTTATCTTTTGATGGGACTGTTTCTACCCATCTGCTGAATCTGTCAATGACTACTAGCATGTACCTTTTACCATATACACTTTTGATCATATCAACATAGTCCAAGACCTGATGTCTAAATGGTTCCTCAGGTGTGGGAATGTGTCCCACTGGAGTAATGATTGTTTTTCTTACATTGTTTTCTGCACATACTTCACAATCATTGAGCTGATTATCAATTATTGTTTACAAGTATGGTGACCAAAAATCTTGTTTTCTGATAAAAACCATGTTTTCTGATTTTAAAACCTTCATTACCTCCCCCCTTGCGCCATGGTCAAAACCATGCGCATCTTTAATGAGCAACTTTAACAGCCAGGTAGGTGCAACAAAATGTTCATGTGCACCACATCATGCACCTCTATCAATGTGTGATTATGATTGTCCAACACCTTGCTTGAGGCTAACTTAGCTAAATAGTTACCTTCTGCCTGTATCCCTCCTAAGGTGCTATGTCCTTTAACCTTAACTACAGCCAATCTAGTAGAAAGGGAAATTGCAGCCAGTAAATCCTAAACTAAAATTTCGATATGATATGGGTTTACCATCAACCGCTTTTAAACCACGCTGTTACCAAATTTAAATCATGCACTATACCGAAAACAAAACGCAAATCCTTATACACCTTAAGGGTTTAAAAAGTTGACATGTCCTAGTTATTGCCACCATTTCCACTACTTAAGCCGACATGTCTGAGATCTATCCTATCTTCCACCTTTCAACCCAAATGGTTTCTCCTTTGATGGTTTCATCTTCTCGTCACTCTATGATCAAGTGAGTCAGTGCTCAGTGACTTGGCCAAGTAATCGTGACTGTGCCTGCCTTAGGTTGTCCCCAGGTTTCAAGGTGGGATCTTACCCGTCATAGGCTAACCAGCCTTCCCTACTGGCCTGTTACAGGATGCCGTGTATGGGGATAACTCCCTTCTGATTCTTATGTTCAGCCCATAGGATAGGTGACCGTGGAGGAATAGAGACAGATATCTATGATAGCTATCCATGCAGTCATGTGTATACGTAATGGAGACTCCACACGGCGTTAACGCTGTAGTTATGACGCGGTGGTGGACGAAGCTAACAAATAAAGATTTTCAACATAGCATAACAGCATTAGGTGTTGGCGTTTGCAAGGTAAACCCAAGACTTCCCAATGTCAATAACAATCTAGCTTGTGCATTAGATCCCTTCCCAACAGATTGCTGAAGTACTTTTCAGTGATCATTTTAACCAGGTTATTGCTCAAAAGGATGTTAACAACCTACATTGTTACTGAATAAAATGTACCTTGTAACTTTCACTCAAAGGTAAATAGTCTCATAAATAGGAGAAATGGCATAAAATTGTACAATACGGTAAGTATTGTTCTAAAACTCCACTGAGTTAACAGTAGCTCATTCTCACAAGCTGTAAAATTATTTGCAAGTTGGCCACTGGGGGTAACAACTATCAAACCCACACACACATGGAAGCATGTGTGCAGAAAACTTCCTGAACTACAACATGCAGTGCAGGTTTCTAGCAGTAGGGGAGCTGTTGTCTCCACCTGCTTTAACTCCATTCACATCACAGACACTTTTGTTGGCATGTTCAGACGACATTTGTCTGACCAAAGCAATTTTACAATTTAACAAAGAAAACACAAAAACAAAAACAAAATTAAATCTATTTCAACAAAACACATGGAAAGCAAGATATGGCTCGCCATGACAACAGAGGCGGGACTTATACCACGCAGTCCACTCTCCCCCTCTGGGGACACACCTACCGGTAGACCCTGGCAACCCAGAACAAACTTTCTTTTAACTGTTTCAACACCACACTATGGAGGTAAACTAAGCAACCTACAGATGGACTTGTTTTATTGTTACACACACAACACTGTGTATCAGGTTATGACTCTACCACACTCCCATATCGTCACTTGAGGCGGGCTTCTGTCTCAGTTTGGTGATAGAGAAGTCCCTAGACCCTAACGGTCCCCAGCGCTGGTTGACCCCTGGACTACTGTGGACGAGTGGTAGAAGAGATAACTTCTGATTTAAATGAAACTATCAGATAGGGCCGTATTATGCCCATCAACCATCTTATGCACAAAGACTCATGAGGGGGTACCAGGGGTTCGGGGCTTCATGTGACGTAACTGCGCTGTTGGTCTGCTATTTGTCCTATAAAGCACCAAAACACTTACACACAGTTCTAAAACAAACACACAGAGAAAGCAAATTAACAGAAAACACAAAAACAAATAACAAACACTAATACATAATTGATCTCTACATGTGTACTTTCTATGTCCCAACATATCCTTAAACGTTCTAATGTTCACAGCGCTTTCTTTATTTATATTTTATTCTAACCCCTCTAAGTCCTGTAATCCCCATGGGACATACTGAGCTGGTTGTCTCTTTACCACTTTGCACTGTAAGGCGACCTTGTGCGTCTTAAAAGGCACCTTCAAATAAAATGTATCATTATTATTATTATTATTATTACCATTACTATTATTACTATTACTATTATTATTATCAGTATCAATATCATCATCACCACTGCTATTATAGGGTAAACTCCTGCATAACTCTTTATTGCCCCTCTCTCTTCTTCTTCTTCTTCCTTATCTAAGTACTTCTTGCAGCTCTAGTGCTGCTCTGCTTTATTGTCCTCTTCTCTCTCTCAGATCTCCTGAGTTCTCCTACTAGGGGGCTCTGTCCTGATTTACTGTCTCTAAAATTGACGGCCATGTGCTGGGTGATGGAACCCTAACCACACATGGACACTTCCCATAGGTTGTTGTTTTTACAGAATGAGTTACCTGTTGGAACCACATGTCTCTGCTTGCCCATGGGTCGGAGACCTGTAATACTGAAGAGTCAAACCCATATGCCTTCAATCTAGCATCTCGTTGTAGTATTGCATGCAAGTTTTCAACCTTCTCAGTCTGTGTCCAGCTGTTGTCCAGCAGATTATAGTCAGTCATCGTGCTCTCAGTCTGAGTCATATTAAGTTGGTTCTGAGTAGTCTTAGGTCTTAGTGGATCTTGTGTGTTGGACATAATGATGTTTTCAAATGTCTCATTACCATTATTCTTTATTTCAGTAGTGAGTTTCAGTGCTACACTTGGAGACTCTGTGGATGTCTCTGTGGATGTCATAGACGTAGTAGCTAATTTCTGAATTGTACCTATAGGTCTCTGTAAATATCACAAATGTCGTCATTGCTCTGTCAATGTCCTCTGTCAATGTCTTCTGTCACATCCTCTCTTTTCTTCTCACTCATAACACAGCTGTAGAGAATCTTATCTCCACAATTTCGCTTATAAGGGTCCTAGTTGTAGTAGTTGTAGATTCAGAAACTGTTCTTGTTGTAGTTATTAGTCTCACATCCCCTGTAGGAGTTGATGTGCTAATACTATCTGTAAGTAGTAGATGCTATCTCTTCACCTTCCACTAAAAGTGGTGTTGCTATGGCGATCGGCTGTCTAATAACTGCCTGGGTTGTAGCATCACCTAAATCTGTTACAAGCATTACTTTATGAATCGACGACGAAATGCACATGAGACGTTTGAGATGTTTCTTTGGACAGGAACCCCCCTTCCGTGGAGGTCCCCTCCTTCGCTTAAGGTTCTCGTGCAAATGTAAATAAAGGAAAAGAATAAAACAAAGATTTAATGTCTATTTGAACAACTTGCTTCATATTACTGACAAGTTGACGCTTAAGAATAATCAATCAGCTTTTACACAAAAACACTTTTTTATCGCAGTAATGACATCTGTTGACATAGATATTGATGAATTTAAAAGTCTAGATAATAAAATTCATGATTAAGTAATGTTTCCTAGTATGTTTTTTTTTAAAATGTTTTATCCCTACTAACCATTTCTAATACTCATTTTTCTCTCTCCCCCTTTTAATTAATTTATTTTCTTTCCTTTTTTGTTAACCTTGTAATTTCTTATAATTTTAAAAGTCTCAATAATATGATTCATGATCAAGTAATGACCACCAATAAACAGAATTATTGTACTAGGCTTCAGTCTGCCTTCTCTCCCCTTTCTGCTCCAAGAGTGCAGTAGGGGCGTGACCACGCGTCTGTGTAACTTGTAGCTCCTCCTTAAACCCACACATGCGCAGTTCACTTGTTAACGTGACTTCAGAGAGAGCAGAGTCTGTCTTCTGAATCAGAGGGGGAAACCTGGTGGCCCCCCGGCTAGAGAATTATTTGCAACGCCCCTGCGAGTGTTTCCCTAGACTTCCGCCAGCAGTTTCTTAATCTAAACAGTTTCACAACTTCAAGAAATAATAAGACTTCTTTCTACAATATTTACATGAGGAGTCGTCACTCCCACAATTAGACCACTTGTCTTTAATAATACTTTAGAGCTCAATTTACAAATAAGTAACTTCATTCACTCATCTTTTGAGCATTCACACAATGTACTACTATCTATAACCGCTGTTTATTCTACTTTTTCTTTACAGTCTCTCACATCTCCGTCGCTATAAGCACTTGTATAGAACAAACATAGACTAAAATTAACTTTAGGCCTAATGATCCACAGTAATTTTCTTACACGCCAAATAACAGACTGGCCAACGCCTTTTTTCTTTGTCCCTTTTAACAGGGATTGGTCATCACCTTTTTTCTTTGTTCTTTCTCCACAGACAAACCACATTTACTTCACAGTAACACAGAACAGACACACAAACAGACACAGAACATTGAACATTGAACACAACAATTATTTTGAAGCTTCTTAATTTTCCCTATCCAACTTTAGGTGTTTATGCAATTTTTTTTTTGTCTTTATTATTTTGTAGGCTGTAAATTACCCGGCCGGGCTTTTCACTTTATCATCTTATCATCTCTTATCGACAGTTTACCATTTTATGCTGCTGCATGAAAGTTCTCCAACGACTTACTTTTCTTTAGCGCTGTCACAGTCACCGTCACATTACTTTGGAAGCGTGTGTCTCCTATCATCGCAAATGCATCTAGTGCATACACATTCACTGACATTTTCAGTACTCTGATAGTGTCACTCCTTTTGCTGCATTTTCACATTTGCCTTGGGCCAGGCCGCAAACTCGCTCTCATCAAAATGTACCCAAGGCTTTTGTCTCACTCAAAACATGTGTCTCCTTCACACTTAAACCCACACATACATTTGATCTGTCATTGGTTTTAATTATTTTCAAATTGGTGCACATGTTACGAACCAATGACGGTTTTTCTTATCGGGTGATGAGCGCATACTCTTCATTCATCCTTCTCTACTCGCATTTCCATTTGTGCTGTCAATGGGCTTTTTCTCGAAACATGCACACACTAAACTGTCTCCCATTGACGTCCTTAACCATATCAAGCCTCTATTCCTCTCGTTTTTATTTTTGTTTTTTATTTCTAAACGTTTTTGTTACTTCTAGTTTCATTTGTTACTTTAATTTTATTTTGTTTCTTTAATTTCATTTTGTTTCTTTAATTTCATTTTGTTTCTCTAAGTATATTTTTAGTAAATTTATAACGGAACTCTCTCATCCATCGTCCACCAGCCTATTTCTTCTCCGCAGAGACTCTTTAGTTGCGGACCCACCGCATGACAGAAAACACCTGGACACAGTATAAAAACCAGAAGTTAGGTGAACTCACCTTGCGCGCTTCTTCTGGGTTTAAACTGCGTTGAGTTGGTCTCTGGTCATCGATTTTGCGCATTCAGCCAATCCTGTTCGTGACGCCAATAATGTAGTATATTCTTCTCGGCTGCCAGAATACTGGTTTGTGGATGATGAAATGATGGAGGTCCGCTCCCAAAAGTGTCTGAGTAAATAACTTTTTATTTAACAGAGAACACAAGCGGGATGACATTCTATGCATCTGAATGGTGGCCGAATCTTCTCCCAATCTGAGTCCGAATCCCCCAAAGGGGTCCGAAAAACTCCCTCTCCTCTCTAATGCACACACTTCTTATAGGCCTCTCTAAGCCATACCATGCGTGACAGTCCTGCAAGCTGAAACAACACACCTAGACTGTCTAACTTTTACAACACAACAACTTCCTATCGTAAACCACATACGGAAACACAGTCTGAGGTATTCAGGGCATCTTGTTGTTATTTCAGCAGCCTGGGGTCATCAGGGCATCTTGCTGACCCTGAGCAGGCCCTCAGGATTACCCCTAATAGCTTACTAGGAGACACAGGAATGTTCTCCCATGACACAGCAGTATTCTACATATAAAGAATGAGTGAAATACAATGAATAAAAGAAAGAAGTAGAATATCCTGTAAATGTATATCAGAAAATACACTACAAGAGCCTGCTCAAGACAATACTATTTAATGGAAAGAAACAATAACCAGAAAATCTACTAGAGATGTTTATGTACAATGGCAAAATTGAGACTTATACATTTGAGACTAACTTTCAGTTTCAAAGTAGGATTGCAGATGGATTGTTTGTTTGTTTGTTTGCTTTTTTATATGTATTTTAAAAGTGGTATGCCCATTGTGCTTATATTACTTCAAAAGCTTAAAAAAGATCCGGGGCTTTTGAAGTGAGATTCGGGGCTTCAGCCCCGAAAGCCACCCCCTCGCTCCGCCCCTGGTGCTGCTGCGCGATTGTTGACGGGGGGGGGGGGGGCTGCGCGATTGTTGACGGGGGGGGGGGTGCTGCGCGATTGTTGACGGGGGGGGGGGGGGGGGGGGGGGGGGGGGGGGGGCGATTGTTGACGGAGGGGGGGGGGGGGGGGGGGCGAGATTGTTGACGGGGGGGGGGGGGGGGGGGGGGGGGGTGCTGCGCGATGTGTATGTGTATATATATATATATATATATACATATATATGTGTATATATATATATATATATATACATATACACATACATATACACACATATATATATATATATATATATATATATATATATATATATATATATATATATGTATATATATATATATATATATATATATATATATATATATATATATATATATATATATACACATATATACATATACACATTGGTTGGACCCCCTTTTGCCTTCAGAACTGCCTTAATCCTTCGTGGCACAGATTCAACAAGGTACTGGAAACATTCCTCAGAGAGTTTGGTCCATATTGACATGATAGCATCACGCAGTTGCTGCAGATTTGTCGGCTGCACATCCATGATGCGAATCTCCCGTTCCACCACATCCCAAAGGTGCTCTATTGGATTGAGATCTGGTGACTGTGGAGGCCATTTGAGTACAGTGAACTCATTGTCATGTTCAAGAAACCAGTCTGAGATGATTCGCGCTTTATGACATGGAGCGTTATCCTGCTGGAAGTAGCCATCAGAAGATGGGTACACTGTGGTCATAAAGGGATGGACATGGTCAGCAACAATACTCAGGTAGTCTGTGGCTTTGACACGATGCTCAATTGGTACTAATAAGCCCAAAGTGTGCCAGGAAAATATCCCCCACACCATTACACCACCACCACCACCAGCCTGAACCGTTGATACAAGGCATACATATATACATATATATATATATATATATATATATATATATATATATATATATATATATATATATATATATATATATATACACACACATATATATATATATATATATATATATATATATATATATATATATACATACATATATACATATACATACATACCGGTATATACATGGTGTGTGTGTATATATATATATATATATATATATATATATATATATATATATATATATATATATATATATATATATATATATATTATTACCTGATTATATATTATATATATTACCTGATTATATATTATATATATTACCTGATTATATATTTATTAACTTAATTACCAGACGTTTTAGTTGTGTGTGTGCGCGACATCATTTTTGCTTGCGATGTTTGGCGGTGAGATGATGATCATAAACTACAACCCACACAGAGACACTGACGCCTCTTGCCCACTGGATGCGTTCGTCAACGCATCCCATTGACTTTGAATGGGGCTGAGCCGCAATGCATTGTGGCTCCGTCAGTCAAGTCGGCTCCGTTCGTTGCGTTGAAAAGTTGAGAAAATTTTATCTTTTCTGGCCACGACGGATCCGTCAGCCAATCAGATCACATTATGCAAATATATGTCCTGTGACGCTACTTGGACTCTGCCCAATGAAATCACCTTGGTGGTACAACCCGGGAAAGCACATCTGTTATGTCAGACGGCCGGCAGCGGGAACATTTAAACCTTATTAAAAATGGAGGACAAGTTGATAGTGGCGGTGGAAAAGCACTCTTCTTGCTACGACGGGATCCATCTTGCAATAGAAAAGAGCAATAACAAATTGCAGGAAGAGCGCGGCTTTGTTGTTGCGGGAAGCGATTTGATTGGCTGCTGGCTGCGTCTGGCTCCGTCGGCAAATTCCACGCCCCCCTCCGTCAGACACGCCTTCCGTCTTCCGTTGACGGTTGAATGCAGTGGGTAACAGGCGTGACGTAGAGCCTCTCCGTCGTCTCCGTCTGCATGAAATATTTGTGTCCGTCACTCTGTCAACGGACAACGGAGACGGCAAGGGCTGCGATTGGTCCTCTAAAAACATAATTTCCTGGTCCTCGAAAAACGAGGACCAGGTCGCGATGCACGACATATACATTATGTTCTATGGATGCATAAAGCTCCAGAATGCCAACCCGACCTACTTGAACCTATAACTTAAAAGAGACGGTGGCAAATTGCACTACATGGTTGTAAATATTTGTTTTTAGCAATTTGTTTTTAGCAATTACGTTTTTTACTTTTAAAGCATTTCATTTTTTATTATAATTTATCCCCTTTTAACTATTTATCCCTTTTGTACTTGTTTACTTGTGTGAAATGTTGTGTGAATCTTGTGTGAAATCGTGTTTACTTTGTACCTTGTTTGTTTTGCGGGCGGGAAATTGCATTGCGTATCCGGCACCACGACGGAGAACTATGAGGGCTCGAGGGGTCTCCATGGTTACGCAGTTGGATAGCGCAATACGCAGTCGTAGAAGTAACCAGTGCTTAACCTTTGTATAAAGTCTCTGTGCACCTAGAAATAGTTCCCTTCCTCTCTCCAATTAAAAGGTGTAAAGTTAGTTAGCATTGGCATCGCCACTGTAGCCATGAAGTGTTAGCCTGGCAAGCCAGACCTACATCAGAAAGATGTAAGGTCTGGCATAGCTCCATTGGCAGTGTGGGCGGGATAAACGGTTGTCTTTCAAGTTCCCTCTACACGCAATAGGATAGCGCTACAACCAATCAGAGCAACGAAGAAGGTGACGTAGTCAGAGCGACGGCTCTGACTACGTAATTAATCAAAACTCAGAATAAATATTTATTTTCGAGGAAAGACTTCAGTGCCGTTCTTTGTTCTTTTCTCAAATAAAATGTTAACTTAAAGTCTTGAAGAGTCGCGGCCAAAGCCGAGTGGAAAGACAACCGTTCGCAAGCAGCAGCAGCCATTGTTTACCTAACACGGAACCGTCGCAACTCTGTCGTCATTAGGTAACCCGGCTTTCGACTCCGCCCCTCACGCTGTGATTGGCCAGACATACAAGACATACTTGGTGTTTCCAGCACCAAAAAGCGGACGGAGCTTTGCTAGACTACACTAGCTGCCAAATAAATTTGCTGCCGCTAGGGGGTGTCTAGAGTTCTAGGCTAATGAAGTGTGGTACTGAGGCCATGCCAGTCTCCTCACTTCTTTCTTCTGTAGATTCCTTTAGTTGTCTTGCGTCCTTGCAGACATGTCCACTTCCCCCCTTAGTGTAATGCAAATGAACCTGGCCTTGGCCAGGTCACTCCCCTCACCTTTTGTCTCCCTTGTTGTTACTGCCCATGATGTGAAAGTGTCCCTATAAGAATCATGTCCACCCACTGTCTCTCTGAAGATGTTTGGTTAATGCTCCCATGTGTCTTCCCATGAGCATTACTTAAATCAAATACTTTGTTGACAAGAAGTGTCCTAAAATAAATTATTCTTCATCATATGAAACGATTTTTCCATCTAAATAGTGAGTGTGTGTTGTGGTGAATCAAACTAAACAGACACTTACACTTCTTTAGAGCTGGTCTCAGCCTCCACTCTCCACCATGCTCCACACTGGGGAGGGAAACACAGTGAGAGCAGCATGTTGGCTTTAAACATGGAAACATTAATATTCATCATCTGCTGGATCATCACTTTCTACACAACATGAGTTACAGCTGCATTTTGAAACCACTTCATCTAGCAGGCGGTTGAATCCTTGTAGGAGACATTTTCACTGAGTGGTGAGCTGTCCTCCATACCTGAGAGTGTCCAGTCTCCAGCGTGGATCCTCCAGTCCAGCAGAGAGCAGCGTAACTCCTGAGTCTCCTGCAGGGTGATTGTAGCTCAGGTCCAGCTCTCTCAGATGGGAGGGGTTGGAGCTCAGAGCTGAGGCCAGAGAAGCACAGCCTTCCTGTGTGACCAGGCAGCCAGACAACCTACACACACACACACACACACACACACACACACACACACACACACACACACACACACACACACACACACACACACACACACACACACACACACACACACACACACACTTCAGCAACATCAGTTATTCAGATGAAAAATCTATATTTAGGTCTGTGATTTCTAACTTAAATGGATGTAAATCTGTTAGATGTCTTCTGATGAGGAGCCTTGTGGTGGGACTGATGGCACATTGAGTCCAACTGACCTGAGAGTCTCCAGTCTACAGTGTGGACTCCCCAGTCCAGCAGAGAGCAGCTTCACTCCTGAATCCTGCAGATCATTGGTACTCAGGTCCAGCTCTCTCAGACTAGAGGAGGTGGAGCTGAGAACTGAGGCCAGAGCTTCACAGCATCTCTCTGACAGATTACAGCCATTCAGCCTTCACACAAAATAAACAGGAACATGTTAGGAACTGTAATTAAATGTATTAAAATTAAAAACCTTAACTACTTTTTACATTATGAATGTGAATAAATTAGACCTTTAAATGTTAAAGTTATCATAGTTCAAATATGAAACAAAACCTATCATTAAAATGTCCCAAAAGTCGAGATTTATTAAAAGGCTGTAATTAAACTTTACTAAACAACTCTATACCCCACCTTACTGTCTGACTACATGATAATGAGTAGAATAAGAATGTAATATAACATACACCTTATATTGTCATTAACAAACTATGAATATAACATACACCTTATACTGTCATTAACAAACTAAGAATATAACATACACCTTATACTGTCATTAACAAACTAAGAATATAACATACACCTTATACTGTCATTAACAAACTAAGAATATAACATACACCTTATACTGTCATTAACAAACTAAGAATATAACATACACCTTATACTGTCATTAACAAACTAAGAATATAACATACACCTTATACTGTCATTAACAAACTAAGAATATAACATACACCTTATACTGTCATTAACAAACTAAGAATATAACATACACCTTATACTGTCATTAACAAACTATGAATATAAGATAGGCCTACACCTTATACTTTCATTAACAAACTAAGAATATAACATACACCTTATACTGTCATTAACAAACTAAGAATATAACATACACCTCATACTGTCATTAACAAACTAAGAATATAACATACACCTCATACTGTCATTAACAAACTAAGAATATAACATACACCTTATACTGTCATTAACAAACTAAGAATATAACATACACCTTATACTGTCATTAACAAACTAAGAATATAACATACACCTTATACTGTCATTAACAAACTAAGAATATAACATACACCTTATACTGTCATTAACAAACTAAGAATATAACATACACCTTATACTGTCATTAACAAACTAAGAATATAACATACACCTTATACTGCCATTAACAAACTAATAATATAACATACACCTTATACTGTCATTAACAAACTAAGAATATAACATACACCTTATACTGTCATTAACAAACTAAGAATATAACATACACCTTATACTGTCATTAACAAACTAAGAATATAACATACACCTTATACTGTCATTAACAAACTAAGAATAGAACATACACCTTATACTGTCATTAACAAACTAAGAATATAACATACACCTTATACTGTCATTAACAAACTAAGAATAGAACATACACCTTATACTGTCATTAACAAACTAAGAATATAACATACACCTTATACTGTCATTAACAAACTATGAATATAAGATAGGCCTACACCTTATACTTTCATTAACAAACTAAGAATATAACATACACCTTATACTTTCATTAACAAACTAAGAATATAACATACACCTTATACTGTCATTAACAAACTATGAATATAAGATAGGCCTACACCTTATACTTTCATTAACAAACTAAGAATATAACATACACCTTATACTTTCATTAACAAACTAAGAATATAACATACACCTTATACTGTCATTAACAAACTAAGAATATAACATACACCTTATACTGTCATTAACAAACTAAGAATATAACATACACCTTATACTGTCATTAACAAACTAAGAATATAACATACACCTTATACTGTCATTAACAAACTAAGAATAGAACATACACCTTATAGTGTCATTAACAAACTAAGAATATAACATACACCTTATACTGTCATTAACAAACTAAGAATATAACATACACCTTATACTGTCATTAACAAACTAAGAATATAACATACACCTTATACTGTCATTAACAAACTAAGAATATAACATACACCTTATACTGTCATTAACAAACTAAGAATATAACATACACCTTATACTGTCATGCCAACATAAATATAAATATGTTGAGTTATTCCTATGATGTGGTCATATTTATTTCATTTATTTAGACCTGTGAACTTTTATGGATGTAAATCTGTTAACCTCTTAACTACCAGCTTCCCGCATACAGGGGACGGTGGGGGGGAACTATTACGATATACTGTGTTTATGTTCATATTTATCAGTTGTAAGAGTTATAAGCTGATATATTTAGACGTCATTTAGGAGGACCTTCTCAAACAAGGGGGCGGTAGATAAGAGGTTTTAAATGTCTTCTGATGAGGAGCCTTGTGGTGGGACTGTTTGCACATTGAGTCCAACTGACCTGAGAGTCTCCAGTCTACAGTGTGGACTCCCCAGTCCAGCAGAGAGCAGCTTCACTCCTGAATCCTGCAGATCATTGGTACTCAGGTCCAGCTCTCTCAGACTAGAGGAGGTGGAGCTGAGAACTGAGGCCAGAGCTTCACAGCATCTCTCTGACAGATGACAGCCATTCAGCCTTCATACAAAACAAACAGGAACATGTTAGGAACTGTGATTAACTGTTTTATTCATGTTAATGAATCTGATCTTTAAAATGTTGTGTAAAATGTTGAATATTTAATTATTGTTTTCAGGGCTCCAGACTGCGACCAAAATGGTGCATATGTGACCATTTTTTGAGAGTGTGCGAGTTAATTAATTACATGGTTGCGTTCGTGTGAGTGCATGATGATCGTTGTTTTGGTGCCCAATGTTAAGCAAAACAGGCAATTAATTAAATATCATACAACTCCATCAGTTCTCTCATCTCTCTACCTCACTCACAGCGCTCACTACTGCTGTCCTCCCCATTCCCAGAGTCCCTGTTACTATAGGAAGTTAAATGTTACTATAGGAAGTTAAACGTTACTATAGGAAGTTAAACATTACTGTAGGAAGTTAAACGTTACCATAGGAAGTTAAACGTTACCATAGGAAGTTAAATGTTAATATAGGAAGTTAAACATTACTATTAGGAAGTTAAACATTACTATTAGGAAGTTAAACGTTACTATAGTAAGTTAAACGTTACTATAGTAAGTTAAACGTTACTATAGGAAGTTAAACGTTACTATAGGAAGTTAAACGTTACTATAGGAAATTGAACGTTACTATAGGAAGTTAAACGTTACTATAGGAAGTTAAACGTTATCATAGGAAGTTAAACGTTACTATAGGAAGTTAAACGTTACTATAGGAAGTTAAACGTTACTATAGGAAGTTAAACGTTACTATAGTCAGTTAAACGTTACTATAGGAAGTTAAACGTTACTATAGGAAGTTAAACGTTACTATAGGAAGTTAAACGTTACTATAGGAAGTTACACCAGTCTCCTCCGTCTCGTTTCTGTCTGTAGAATATGTGGCAGACATGAATAAAATATAATTATTTAAAACACTTCCTGTGTCCGTTTCAAATTAAGCTCTCAAGTTTCAAGTTTTGATTATTGTTAGTTATTTTTCATTAGCGGTTTAAACTTTTCCCGTCGAAAATATATACAAATTATATTGATGATATTAAATGAAACATTGTATTATTTAAGGACATTAATCTCAATTCTTAGGGAGAAAAATTGTGATTCCCATTCTAGCAAGAATCCAGCAGCCCTCGTGTCCGTAGCGCCGCTGATGATGAAACGCACCAAACAATTCATTGATTTAGCTGTTGCCGTGTTACAGAAATGAAGCGGTGGAGAGAGAGGAGGAGGCTGCTGGAGAGGGAGGAGGAGGCTGGTGGAGAGAGAGGAGGAGGCTGGTGGAGAGGGAGGAGGCTGGTGGAGAGAGAGGAGGAGGCTGGTGGAGAGGGAGGAGGAGGCTGGTGGAGAGGGAGGAGGAGGTTGGTGGAGAGAGGAGGAGGCTGGTGGAGAGGGAGGAGGAGGCTGGTGGAGAGAGAGGAGGAGGCTGGAGAGAGAGGAGGAGGCTGCTGGAGAGAGAGAGGAGGCTGGTAGAGAGAGGAGGAGGCTGGTGGAGAGAGAGGAGGCTGGTGGAGAGAGAGGAGGAGGCTAGTGGAGAGGGAGGAGGAGGCTGGTAGAGAGAGAGGAGGAGGCCGGTGGAGAGAGAGGAGAGGCTGGTGGAGAGAGAGGAGGCTGGTGGAGAGAGAGGAGGAGGCTGGTGGAGAGGGAGGAGGAGGCTGGTGGAGAGGGAGGAGGAGGTTGGTGGAGAGAGGAGGAGGCTGGTGGAGAGGGAGGAGGAGGCTGGTGGAGAGAGAGGAGGAGGCTGGTGGAGAGGGAGGAGGAGGCTGGTGGAGAGGGAGGAGGAGGAGGTTGGTGGAGAGAGAGAGCCAACAAGTGATAATGAGAGTGCAGGCTGCAGGGAGAAACCAACATTGAAGAAAAACGTAATGTTCAGCTTAAAATATTTAGCAAATATCAAGTCTCGACTCATCGTCAATCTTGACGTCAATGCAAAACTACGGTATGCAAATTAAGACAACTATTCATCAGCATGAGAGGCCATTGATTCATACCATGGTGTACCAAAACAAAAAAACGGGAGTACGTTTAGAAAACTTCCCCATTGCCATGTCGTTAGAATAGAATAAATCTTTAATGTCCACCAAGGTGGACATTTTTCTTTGGCTTACCAGACATTAAAGACAGATAGACATACAGCCACAATATCATCTCAGACATATGAATGGAAATATCATGATAAAAAAAGAGAATAAATATGCTTAAATACATAAGAATAAGAGTAAAAATAGCATCTCAGTTTGATATTGTCACTTGGTTTGGTTGAGGATACTGATGGCATTTGGAATAAAGGATTTTTTAAATACACTTTTTGCCCTCTGTAGCGCCTCCCAGACTTCAGGAGCTCAAACTGGCTAGAAAGAGGGTTTGGACTATCTGCAGTGATTTTCCTCGCTTTCTTCCTCATTCTGTCAGTGCATATTTTGGGTCGGATGTCTTTGGGTTTTCCTACTATTTTACTAGCCATCGACACTATCCTGTTTAGTTTGTTCTTGGATCTACAGCTTAAGTGTCCAAACCAAGCAGAGAGGTGAAAGGTTAAAACACGTTCCGTGTGTGTGGTGTATACTAGCTCAGTTATCTGAGCACTAACGCCCAGAAGGCTCAGTCTTCTGAGGAGACTGAGTCGTTGTGAGCATTTCTTAAAAATGTACTCTATTTACAGGAATAATAAGGTAACGTTGCCATGTTGTTACTAAGATCATCTCTATTTACTGGAGTAATAAGGTAACGTTACCATGTCGTTACTAAGATCATCTCTATTTACTGGAGTATAACGTTACCATGTCGTTACTAAAATCATCCGTATTTACTGGAGTAATAAGGTAACGTTACCATGTCGTTGCTAAGATCGTCTCTATTTACTGGAGTATAACGTTACCATGTCGTTACTAAAATCATCCGTATTTACTGGAGTAATAAGGTAACGTTACCATGTCGTTACTAAGATCATCTCTATTTGCTGGAGTAATAAGGTAACGTTACCATGTCGTTACTAAGGTCGTCTCTATTAACTGGAGTAATAAGGTAACGTTGCCATGTCGTTACTAAGATCGTCTCTATTTACTGGAGTAATAAGGGTAACGTTGCCATGTCATTACTAAGATCGTCTCTATTTACTGGAGTAATAAGGTAACGTTACCATGTCATTACTAAGATCATCTCTATTTACTGGAGTAATAAGGTAACGTTGCCATGTCGTTACTAAGATCGTCTCTATTTACTGGAGTAATAAGGTAACGTTGCCATGTCGTTACTAAGATCGTCTCTATTTACTGGAGTAATAACGTAACGTTGCCATGTCGTTACTAAGATCATCTCTATTTACTGGAGTAATAAGGTAACGTTGCCATGTCATTACTAAGGTCGTCTCTATTTACCGGAGTAATAAGTTAACGTTACCATGTCGTTACTAAGGTCGTCTCTATTTACCGGAGTAATAAGTTAACGTTACCATGTCGTTACTAAGGTCGTCTCTATTTACTGGAGTAATAAGTTAACGTTACCATGTCGTTACTAAGGTCGTCTCTATTTACTGGAGTAATAAGGTAACGTTGCCATGTCGTTAGTAAGATCATCTCTACTTACTGGAGTAATAAGGTAACGTTACCATGTTGTTACTAAGAACGTCTCTATTTACTGGAGTAATAAGGTAACGTTACCATGTCGTTAATAAGATCATCACTATTTACTGGAGTAATAAGGTAACGTTACCATGTCGTTACTAAGATCGTCTCTATTTACTGGAGTAATAAGGTAACGTTACCATGTCGTTACTAAAATCATCCGTATTTACTGGAGTAATAAGGTAACGTTACCATGTCGTTACTAAGATCATCTCTATTTGCTGGAGTAATAAGGTAACGTTACCATGTCGTTACTAAGATCGTCTCTATGTACTGGAGTAATAAGGTAACGTTGCCAGGTCGTTACTAAGGTCGTCTCTATTAACTGGATTAATAAGGTAACGTTGCCATGTCGTTACTAAGATCGTCTCTATTTACTGGAGTAATAAGGTAACGTTACCATGTCGTTACTAAGACCGTCTCTATTTACTGGAGTAATAAGGTAACGTTGCCATGTCGTTACTAAGATCGTCTCTATTTACTGGAGTAATAACGTAACGTTGCCATGTCATTACTAAGGTCGTCTCTATTTACCGGAGTAATAAGTTAACGTTACCATGTCGTTACTAAGGTCGTCTCTATTTACTGGAGTAATAAGGTAACGTTACCATGTCGTTACTAAGATCGTCTCTATTTACTGGAGTAATAAAATAACGTTGCCATGTCGTTACTAAGGTCGTCTCTATTTACTGGAGTAATACGGTAACGTTACCATGTCGTTACTAAGGTCGTCTCTATTTACTGGAGTAATAAGGTAACGTTGCCATGTCGTTACTAAGGTCGTCTCTATTTACTGGAGTAATAAGGTAACGTTGCCATGTCGTTACTAAGATCGTCTCTATTTACTGGAGTAATAAAATAACGTTGCCATGTCGTTACTAAGGTCGTCTCTATTTACTGGAGTAATACGGTAACGTTACCATGTCGTTAGTAAGATCATCTCTACTTACTGGAGTAATAAGGTAACGTTACCAGGTCGTTACTAAGATCGTCTCTACTTACTGGAGTAATAAGGTAACGTTACCATGTCGTTAATAAGATCGTCTCTACTTACTGGAGTAATAAGGTAACGTTACCAGGTCATTACTAAGATCGTCTCTATTTACTGGAGTTATAAGGTAACGTTGCCATGTCGTTACTAAGACTGTCTCTATTCACGGGAGTAATAAGGTAACGTTACCATGTCGTTACTAAGTTTGTTCGTAGGTTTGTTTCCAGGAACACAAAAAGTATTGCAAGCTAAAAGTTGCGACAGAATTACCCCAAAATATGAATCAACACTCTTATATTTTTAAGGATTCGCGAGTGGCCGTGGTATAAGTGGGATAATCCACTCCAAGGTTAGGGTTGGGGTCCCTCCGCTTCGTTTCAGGGGGTTCTTGGCCCCCGCGTCGTGCATTATGACTACTGTAACAGCAACATCGGTATACCCAACAAACACCTTCAGAAACTTCAATTCATTCAGAACTGTGCTGCCCGAACTCTGACGAAAACCCGCAAGTACGACCACATCACCCCCATTCTTCAGGACCTACACTGGCTTCCCATAACCTCAGGAATTCAATACAAAATCGCCCTCATCACCCACCTTTGCATCTACAGCAACGCGCCGCAATACCTCAAAGACCTCCTTACCCCTCACTCATCCACCCGTAACCTCCGGTCCCAAAGTACCAACCTCCTCCATCAGCCCCGCACACGACTCCGCACCATGGGAGACCGAGCCTTTTGCTCGACTGCCCCCCACATCTGGAACTCCCTCCCTGAACACCTACGACAACCCCAGTCTGTGGTCACTTTTAAAACAGGGCTAAAAACTTTTTTGTTCAGACAGGCTTTCCCAGGTCGTCCCTAGATGTTTCTTTTTATTTCTCTCTCTGCATTTCGTCTCCTCCTTTAGCTGTTTTCTCTACTGCTGTTTTTAACGTGTCTGATTTTTCTCTTGTTCTTGTAGCACTTTGAGATTGCCTTATGAAAAGTGCTTTACAAATAAAATGTATTATTATTATTATTATTATTTTTCAATACATGCACACCTTGTCATGGATTATCCCTTATATAGTGAACCTACAAATATGTTTTGTATATTATTATAACTTTTATATTCCAGTATTATGTATATTGTGTTGTGTGTATTGTAGTACATGTTATTAGTGAACCTACAGAGATGTTTTGGAGGCTTTGACCACTGGCAGCAGCTTTAGAAGACCCTTCTTTGAAGCAGAGTATTTCTTCAGGTCAAACACGTCCAGCTCCTCTTCTGATGTCAGTAAGATGAAGACCAGAGCTGACCACTGACCAGGGAAGAGAGACGCTGTGGAGAGACTTCCTGATGTCAGGTACTGTTGGATCTCCTCCAGTAGAGAACGGTCGTTCAGCTCATTCAGACAGTGGAACAGATTGATGCTTCTCTCTGGAGAGAGATCTTCACTTATCTTCTCCTTGATGTAACGGGCTGTTCCCTCAGTGGTCTGTGAGCTACCTACTGTCTGTCCCAGCAGACCTCGTAGGAGAATGTGATTGGTCTCCAGAGAGAGGCCCAGCAGGAAGCGGAGGAACAAGTCTAGGTGTCCGTTCTCACTCTGTAAGGCCTTGTCCACAGCACTCTGGTAGAAAAGGAAGAGTTTATATTTCCTGGTTGGTTGTTCTGAGAGCAGATTGACACCAGTGTTGATGAAGGACAGAAAGACATGAAGGGCAGCCAGAAACTCCTGGATGCTCAGATGGACAAAGCAGAAGACCTTGTCCTGGTACAGCACACACTCCTCTTTAAAGATCTGGGTGAACACTCCTGAGTACACTGAGGCGGCTCTGATATCGATGCCACACTCTGCAAGGTCTGCCTCGTAGAAGATCAGGTTACCTTTCTCCAGCTGGTTAAAGGCCAGTTTTCCCAGAGAAACAATGATCTCCTTGCTCTCTGAACTCCAGTGTGGATCTGTTTCAGCTCTCCCATGATACTTCCTGTCCCCCTGTATGGACTGAACCCTCAGTAAGTGGATGTACATCTGAGTCACAGTGTTGGGCATCTCTTCTCCACTCTGGGATGTTTTGAAGAGGTCCTCCATAACTGTAGCAGAGATCCAACAGAAGACTGGGATGTGACACATGATGTGGAGGCTTTGTGATTTCTTGACATGGGAGATGATTTTCCTGGCCAGCGTCTCATCACTGAATTTCTTCATGAAGTATTCCTCCTTCTGTGGGTCGGCAAAGCCTCTCACCTCTGTCACCATGCCAACACACTCAGCAGGGATCTGATTGGCTGCCGCAGGGCGTGTGGTTATCCAGATGCGGGCGGAGGGAAGCAGGTAACCCCTGATGAGGTTTGTCAGCAGCACGTCCACGGAGGTCGACGCTGTGATGAAGATAACTTGGAACCGGTCGTATCTGCAGAGTCCTGCTTCTTTGGTTTCAATAAAGAAGTGATGAAGAAGTTCAACCAAGCTGAACTCTTTCCCTTTCAGTAAATTCAGCTCTCTGAAAGTGAAAGGAAATATGAAGTGTATGTCGCGGTTGGCTTTGCCTTCAGCCCAGTCCAGAGTGAACTTGTGTGTTAAGATGGTTTTACCAATGCCGGCCACTCCAGTTGTCATTATTGTTCTGATTGGTTGATCTTGTCCAGGTAAGGGTTTAAAGATGTCTTCACATTTGATTGGTGTTTCCTCCTTGGCTGGTTTCCTGGAAGCTGTTTCAATCAGTCTGATCTCATGTTCCTTGTTGACGTCTCCACTGCCTCTCTCTGTGATGTAGAGCTCTGTGTAGAAGTCATTCAGATCGGTTGCCTGTCCTGCTTTAGCGATTCCCTCAAACACACGCCTGAACTTCTCCTGCAGATGACACCTGAATTTATATTGGCACTCGACAGCAACAGCTCCTACATTAGAAAAACCAGAAAACCAGAAGACATATTATACATGACATTTCCAGAGCAATATGATTGGTGTAATGACAGAAGTAGTAATATAAATGTCCAACTCCCTGCTGCCATCTGTTACTGTATTAATGATGGTAAGGTTGGGGATTTCATTAACATAATTCCCATGCTTATAGATCAACACCCCTCAGTCAAACATGTCATTATTCATGCTGGGGTAAATGACGTCATGGATAGACAGTCTGAAAAGCTGCACCAGGACTTTGAAATGCTTTGCTGTACCATCCAGAACTTAGGAAAGAGTTGTATAATCTCTGGTCCCATTCCATCTCTGTCAAAAGGCTCAGAATGTTTCAGCCGTCTCTTCAGCCTCCACCAGTGGCTGCGTACTTTTTGTCTGGCAGTTGGTTATAATTTTATAGGAAATTTTGATTATTTTTGGACTCGACCTGATCTGTATGAGCGAGATGGTATTTGTCTGAGTAAGAGAGGTGTCATGCAACTACTGTCAAATTTCATACATTTTATAGCCTTTGGTTTATGACTCACTCCACTTGTGCCCCCCTTCTCTCCCCCTTATCACTACCAGTTAAAAGATATGAATGAATGTGATCATAACCATATATCTACTATTGAGGTTTTAATTCGTAACCCATGTTACCTCCATGCTCACCGCTCATCTCAGAGTGGGGCTAATCTATCAAATCTCATTCACATCCCTTGTCGCACATCACTCAACAACTTTCCTGCACCTCTTTCAAACTCCTCTAATCAGCCTCCTGACTCTCCCTTAATTAACACTCTGGCATTTAGTGCTAGAAAAGGTCTTGGTCTTATTCATTGGAACATTAGAAGCCTGATTAACCCACAGAAACTGGACCATGTAAAGCTTCTTGTCTCCCAAGCTGCTCCTGATATCTTGGTCCTCTCCGAGACCTGGCTGACGAGTGATATAAATGACTCAGAGGTGGCATTGAATGATTTTAATATTTTTAGAATTGATAGACCTAGTAGAGGTGGTGGTGTTGCTGTCTATACTAAGTCTTGTTTTAGTTCACATTCTATTTATTCAGTCTCAGTGAAAAATAGCTTTGAGTTTATTGCTCTAAAAGTCTTTTATGGGCAGAATAACAATGCCTTGGTTATTATAGGGGTTTATAGACCACCTTCAGCCACTATCAAATCACTTGATCAGTTGGCTGACCTAATATCCTCCTATGCTGAAAGTGAAACTATTATTTTAGGGGATTTTAATATAGACTGGTCCTCGGCTGCCTCAGGTCACTTGAAAGAGATCGCCACTAGCCTTAATCTCACCCAACTCATTTCTGATCCTACAAGACCGAACCTCCTAAACCCCTCCAAGTCAACTACTATAGACTTAATTTTCTCTAATAGACCTGATAAAATTACCGCAACTGGGGTCTTTGACCCAGGGGTCAGTGATCACTGCCCCATTGTTTGCATCAGAGATACCCATCTCAAAAAGGCACCATCTCGTTTTGTCATTAAAAGGTCTCTGAGACATTTCAATGAACAGGCTTTTATAAATGACCTGTATAATAGCAATATCAATTGCACAACTGAGTTCATGGATGTTGACCTAGCTCTGGATTGTTTTATAACTACGTTTAACTCTATTGCCAATACTCATGCCCCCCTTAAAAAGCTTAGGGTAAAGAACAGATCAAACCCTTGGTTTACATCAGAACTATCTACCTTGCTTATTGCCAGGAATAAAGCTTGGGCCCACGCAAGGCGCACTAATGCAGCTTCTGACTGGACATATTTTAGGCAAATTAGAAATAAATTCTCAGCTATGGTAAGACAAGCTAAATCTGATTACTATCTTAGTATGCTTTCCAGTTCCTCCTCAAATCCTAAGCTTTTCTGGAAATCATTCAAGTCTTTAAGTGGTAGTACAATCTCTATTCCCACCTCTGTGATCTTTGATACCTCTACTCTTGTTGACCCCATTGATATTTGCTCAGCCTTTAACAAGCACTTTTCAGTAGCTGGGCATATTTTTGATGAGAATTTATTTGGGCCTTCTAACTTTCATCCCAGCTCTGATGATGCCCTCTCTCTCAATATTGACTCCCTAGACTCTACTGCCCAGTTCTCCTTATTACCCATTACTGTTGCTGAAGTCCTGGACCCATTTCTTTTAAAGTTATCGGCCCCTGTTATCGCAGAAAAACTAACTTTTATTTTTAATCTCTCTATTTCTTCTGCCACTTTCCCTCAAGTTTGGAAGATGGCTCATGTAGCTCCCCTACATAAAGCCGGGGATAAAAATGACCTGAACAACTATCGTCCTATCTCCAAACTACCCTGTTTGTCAAAAATCTTAGAATCATTGGCAAATAATCAATTAAAGGCGTTTCTTACAGGGCACTCTGTTTTAGTTCCCCACCAGTCTGGTTTTAGAGCTCAACATAGCACTATCACCGCTGCAACCCTGGTCTTAAATGATATAATATCTGCTTTAGACAGAAAGAAACACTGTGCTGCTCTTTTTGTAGATCTGACAAAAGCTTTTGATACAGTTGCTCACATCTTACTCTTGCAAAAACTAATAGATATTGGTTTTGATTCTAATGCTCATAATTGGTTTCGTAGCTATCTCAGCAACAGGTTTCAATGTGTAAAAACAGGAATCACTAAGTCTGAGTTCTTGCCTCTTACAAAAGGTGTTCCTCAAGGCTCTGTTTTAGGACCTGTCCTATTTACCATTTTCATTAATGACATAGCCTCTTCTCTCAACAACTGTAATGTCCATCTTTATGCTGATGATACAATCCTGTATTGTACAGCAGATACTATCAATTTAGCAATTGATAGCCTGCAACTGGCTTTTAATGTCTTACAAGAGTCTCTTTTTAGCCTCAAACTAGTCTTGAATCCCAATAAAACTAAATTCATGCTTTTTTCCAGAGGAAAAGGCATAGACCCCAGCGTTCTCCACCTGAAAACCTTAAGTGGTAGTAACATCGAACAGGTTCCTGTGTATAAATACCTGGGCATCTGGATAGATGAGAAACTCAATTTCTCTTCTCACATTGACTTTGCAAAGCAGCTGAGACAAAAGATTGGGTTTTTCTATCGACACAAATCTTCCCTCCCCCTATCCTGTCGGAAAAGGATTATTGAGTCTGTTTTTATGCCTGTTTTAGACTATGGCGACATCATTTATAGGAATGCCTCTATGTCTTCTCTCAAAATCCTAGACGTTATATACCACTCAGCAATCAGGTTTGCCACAAGTGCTTCTTACAACACCCACCACTGCACTTTGTATGCCACAATTGGCTGGCCTTCGCTTACTGAGAGACGCTTTAAACACTGGATCCAGTTTATTTATAAAGCCATCATAGGTAAACTCCCGTCCTACATCTCCTTATTATTAAATTGCCAGTCAAGTGCTTATCCCGCTCCAGCAGTTATTTCTTACTGACAGTTCCCAATGCTCGCACCGAGCTGGGTAAGTCAGCTTTCTGCTTTGATGCCCCCATGTCCTGGAACTTAATCCAACGCACCCTTAAACTTGAGTCATTAATAACTTTTGAGCAATTTAAGGTTTTGATCTCAAATCTCCCCACTCCAGTTTGTAACTGTTTTCTCTAAATTCTACTTTTAATTCTGGTTTTACCTCTTATTTTTTATTTATTTATTTTATTGTCTTCCTTATAAAGTGTGTATAGGTACGTGTGTTTGTACCCACATTTGCTTATGAATATGCTTGTGCTATAGCAAAAGTATGTGTGGGTATGTATGCAGGTTTATGTGTGTGTCTGTGTTGACATGATATGTGTGATGTAAGAATGTGTATCTATGCATATTGTAGTTCAGCCTGGTTATTGTTGTTATTGGTCAGACTACCCACAGCCTCGACTGGCTCATGCATAACCCTTGTTGTATCTCGGCTGCATTGAAAAAGAGGGCTGCCCTCAATGTAATCCCGAGAATTTTTAAATAAAGGTTTCAATCAATCAGTCTTATAACCACCTAAGTAGTGCTATCATTGTTGTGTATCAGTGGAAAGTGACTTACTATGCTGATATAACAAGATAGTGTTGCATCTCTTCCACTGAGTTATTCTGCTGTTGATCTGCAGTATATTGTTTAACATTATTCAACCTGATAGACCCACAATAACCCTACATATCTGGATCAAACCATTTAACCTGATACCCCCACAATAACCCTACATATCTGGATCAAACCATTTAACCAGATACACCCACAGTAACCCTACATATCTGGATCAAACCATTTAACCTGATACCCCCCCACAATAACACTACATATCTGGATCAAACCATTTAACCTAATACCCCCACAATAACCGTACACATCTGAATCGAACCATTTAACCTGATACCCCCACAATAACCCTACTTATCTGGATCAAACCATTTAACCTGATACCCCCCACAACAGAAATTTCCTATATCTAATTTAGTTCAGTTCACACTTTTCAGAAATGCGGACAGTGTGCTTCGTCTTCTGAGTCTCTTGTTTTCAAAACAAAAGTATCTTCTGTTTTCAAAATAAGTCTCTTACTGCTCTGTTTCAAAGTAAGAGTGTCTTACTGGTCTGTTTTCAAAATGAGAGTCTTTCTTTTGTGTTTTCAAAATAGATTATTTTCTGTTTTCAAAATAAGAGTCGCTTACCATCCCACAGTTTGTCAGCCAGTTCCTCCTGGTTCATCTCCATCAGGCAGAGCTTTGTGATGTCTACCACTCCCTCTATGGCGCGCCTCCTCTGCTCCTCTTTCTTAGCGTCCTCCTCCTCCTTCTGACTCTCTGAGCATTGTGGGTAATCTGGGAAGAGACCCCTCCAGAGCTTCTTCAGCTCCTTGTCTAGGAAAGCGTGTGCGTTGTCCTCAGCCCTCTGCAGCAGAACAAACATCAATGAGAACTTGACTCTGAACTCACTGAGGACATCAGAAGCATCTGTCCTAGACTCACGTCCCGCTGGTCTACAGAGGGAAGCCTGGAGACCATCAGCACCACAACAGATGTTGTTTAATGTTCATGTAGAGCTGGAGTCAAATGTCTTGTTGGACGTTTACACACCTGGATCAACTCTGTTTGATGCTGCTGTACAGACTGAGCACTGGTAACCTTTGACCTCTTCTGGTGTTGTCTGTGGAGAACACACACACACACACACACACAAACATACATACAATCTATTGTATTTTTCCAGACTTGTAAACATCAGTATCAGTAGGGTCTATGGACATTCGACAGATGCTATATCTTTACAATCTTTAATAAATCCTCACCTCTTCTCAATAGACTGATTTCCATCTTTGAAGTTATGAGGTAAACCCATAGAGTGGTGACTCTTCATGGAGACACAGCTGGGAACAGGGGAGTCTGCTCTCTCCTGCTGGACTCTTCTAGAAAAACAAGAACCCGGATTTATGGATCATATACCATGGCCACTTACGAAGCAATACAAATATAAAGGTGTTGATTCATGTTTTGGGGTAATTCTGTCTCAAAAGTAAAACTTTTAGCTCGCACTACTTTGTGTGGGCCTGTAAACAAACGGCAAATGACCGGAGAATTATATGGGTCTGACTAATGCCTAATATCAGTTAACATGAGATTCCTATGGAATGCAGACGTTACCTTATTACTCCAGTAAATAGAGATGATCTTAGTAACGACATGGTAACGGGGAAGCTTTCTAAACGTATTCCCCCTGAGTCCAGTCCAAGTTGACAGTTGCTAACGTATAAATTAGGGGTATAAAATTATCGCGTTAATTGCGATCAATTAATTACAGTCATGTTCAGCGCGTTATGTTTTTTAATCGCGTTAATCTAAGGAGACATGAACACTTATAATAATCGTATTTAACCATTTAACTGCACACAACTTTATTTAAAAGCAAGCAAATGGAAAACATGTTTGTATTTTGGTGTCCGGTGTGTGTGGATGTGCGGCTCCTCCGGCGGAGCGGTTCATGTTAATAGCGGAGTCCGGGAGGGTTCACCTTCACGGTGTAATTACGAGGGATGTGCGACTGTCGTCTTAAAAAATAAGTGTTTTTTAAAGTTAGAAAGATATTAGATATTCAACCGATATTCACGCTCCGAATTACAGCGATCAGATACGGGGAACTAAAGCCGCGATCACCGGTATGAGTCCCGTGTGTCTAGCGGTGTCTACCTGCCTAGGTGTCTACCTGCCTAGGTGTCTACCTGCCCAGGTGTCTACCTGCCCAGGTGTATACCTGCCCAGGTGTATACCTGCCCAGGTGTATACCTGCCCAGATATTGGTCAGTATTTCTGCAGCGATGAGTTAAGTCAGGGCTTGTTGTGACCATGGATGTATTCGGTTTGCGATGCTCACGCCTTGTTATTTTTATGTTTTACTTTTTGCTCGACTAATGAAAATGTATTCGACTAAGCCTCCGTCGATCGATTAAGCCGACTATTAGGGGGCAGCCCTAGTTAACTTACAGCACTTTATATGGACCTGATGTTTTATTTTTATTTTCTAATTATTTGGAGATTGTCAAAAAGTCGAAACTAAAGGTTGCATTTAGGACTAGTCTCAAATTCAGCGGAATGTAAATGGCTAGGGCTGTTCAATCTGTTAAACAATAAATGACTTTATGAAGCCACATTTAGTTATTTATCAATCTTTTGATCTGCCACAATAATGTAATGAATTTAAATGGAAATACCTAAAGTTGAGGGCTTTTCTCAGCAATTTTTAGGTGAGATTAAAAAAAGAGATTAATTCGATCAATTAATTATAGATCATAATTAATTAATCTCTCAATTGTTTTAATCTCTTGACAGCACTAGTATAAATCTTTATGATCTCTGATAAATCCTCACCTCTTGTCAATAGACTGATTTCCTTGTTTGAAGTGAAGAGGTATATCCATAGAGAGGTGACTCTTCATGGAGACACAGCTGGGAACAGGGGAGTCTGCTCTCTCCTGCTGGACTCTTCTAGAAAAACAAGAACCCGGATTTATGGATCAGGGCGTGAAATTGCCACCGTTTTGGTCTCATATGCTCCTGAAATGTAATCTGTTCAACCTCAAAATATAATTGGGGGGCATTTATGAGAGTGCAATTTCTGATACATTTTGTTCCTCCTAAATGTGCTCCTCATCAGACCAGTTGAACTGTTAGGTGAATGTGTTCCTCATCACACCAGTTGAACTGTTAGGTGAATGTGTTCCTCATCACACCAGTTGAACTGTTAGGTGAATGTGCTCCTCATCACACCAGTTGCACTGTTCGCGTTGCATATGCATAATACAAGGTGTTTTTACACTTGAGTAGGCTTGTTCCCAGCAAATGCTTTGTTCCTTACAATCAATGTACTCCTTCAAATTAAAGCTGTATATTTGTCTTTTAAAGGAAAAGGTCTACTAGGGCCTATTTAAAGAACAATGAATCGCCATAGACCAGTCACTCTTCATGGAGACACAGCCGGGTCCAGGGGAGTCTGCTCTCTCCTGCTGGACCCTTCTAGAAAAACAAGAACCAGGATTTATGGATATTCGATAGATACTGTATCTTTATAATGTCTGATAAATCCTCACCTCTTCTCAATAGACTGATTTCCATCTTTGAAGCGAAGAGGTATATCCATAGAGAGGTCACTCTTCATGGAGACACAGCCGGGTCCAGGGGAGTCTCTCCTGCTGCTCTGGGCTTCAACACACACAGCTTTTACTCAGACTAATGATGGTGTGATGATATATCACTGCTGAGCTCTGAGGTGGACAACAGTCACAGACAGTCAGACTTCTTACCTCTTAGCTCTGCTGTGGCAGCCATGTTCCCCAGACAGAGTGGTTTTAGAGGGAGGACCCCCCTCCTCTGTCTCCTCATCCATAGTAGACCGGAGACCTGGACACAAACACAACTATACATTGTTTCTGTGGATACTATTTGAGGACCGAACATGAAATCACATTCCTGTAGCGAAGACTTCATATCCTCCTCCACATATATTACTCACTCATCATCTCTCTCTCTTTGACCGGACTTAAGCGGACGGGGATACGGGTCAGGTTCTGAAGGGACTAGTGACGGCTAGGTAGCTGGATTTTCTTTCTAAAAAGCTGAAGTGTCTGTTTATTTGCCTTGAGTGGGTTTCTGTAAATGGTTCTGTGGGGGGGCGTGGTGCATCAGCCGCAAGGGGGAGCTGTGGAGAGGGCTCGTGAGAGCCGCGCCAGGTGAGAGTGATTGGCACACCTGGGTTCCATTGGGCTAATCACTCTCTCCCTTTATAAACACAGTAGCGTGCTGGACCCGGGAGAGTGGAGACCCGAGCACACGGGTCGGCGACCGGAGCCAGAGCTGGGCCCGCGGCGACGACAGTGTGCGAGACAATTGTATATGCAATTAAAACCTATTATAACGGAGACTGACTGTGTGATTCCCTACCTTCTGAACCCCGTGGCATCTACCTTGTCACACTGGCGCCTGAACAGGGACAGGTAGGATGGAAGCTCAGCAGCCCATGAACACGCTGGCCCAGATGCTGGCGGAGGTGGCGGCGATGAACCGGGACCAGGCGGTCCTGAGCCGTCAGCAGCTGGCGGCCCTCCAGGGCCAGGCGGAGAGGCAGACCCAGCTGCTGGAGACAATGGTGAGGCGGGCAGCGGCACCGGCCCCCTCGTTCACCGGCATGACGGTGCAGAAGATGGCGGCCCACGATGACCCGCAGTCATTCCTCGACATGTTTGAGGCCACGGCGGCAGCATGCGGCTGGCCGGTGGAGGAGTGGGCCGTGCGGCTGCTTCCCCTGCTGTCAGGGGATGCACAGACGGCGGCGCTGGGGCTGCCCGCCGTCTCCCGAGGACAGTACGGGGAGGTGAAGAGGGCGGTACTCGACAGGCTGGGGCTGTCAGCCGAGGACCACCGACGCCGGTTCCGGGGGGGCAAGCTGGGGCCCGCCGAGCGGCCGTTCATCTTCGCCCAGCACTTAAAGGACGCGGCGACCAGGTGGCTGCAACCAGGGGGGTCCGCCGGCGAGGGGAGGATAGTGGAGAAGATCGTCCTGGAGCAGTTCGTGGAGGGGCTCCCAGCCGCCACCTCGGACTGGGTGATGTGCCACCGCCCGGCGGACCTAGCCGGGGCCATCACCCTGGCGGAGGACCATCTGGCCGTCCTCTCCCGGGGCCGGGCTCAGGAGGGCCGGCCGGTCCCTCCGGGAGGGCCCACGGCGGCACCCCGCAGAGGTCCCACGTCGGGGCCCCCGCACTGGACACCCACTCGACCATCCCCCAGACCCCGCTCATTCTATAACAATAATCGGCCCTCCCCTCTCCCCCGCACTAATCCCCCGTCTCTTTCTTTCCCTCCCCAGGGTTCAGCCGCTACAGGCGCGGCTTTCGACCCACAGAGGGCTCCTCAGGCGGCAGGGCAGGAGTGCTGGAGGTGTGGGCAGCTCGGACACTTCCGAGGGGAGTGCCCCCTCATGGAGGTGGGCCAGGTGATCCGGGTTGTCGGCCCTCCAGCACCCTCCCCCGGTCCAGGGGGGACGTACAGCGTTCCGGTAAGGATTCAGGGGGGTACACATCAGGCGATGGTGGACTCAGGCTGCATGCAGTCCATAGTTCATCAGAACCTGATTCGACCCGGGGCTTTGATAGAGGCGGGAGGTGTGGATATTAGGTGTGTGCATGGGGATATTCACACATACCCTGTAGTACTGGTGGAAATTCAGTTTAAGGGGGAAAAGCATAGTGTAAAGGCAGCGGTTAGCTCCCGCCTGACGCATCCCCTGATTCTGGGTACTGATTGGCCAGGGTTTGATAGGTTAGTGGGACAGTGTGCGGGGGTGCGTTCACGGCCGACAGGGACAGGGGATACGTGCGCTGTGCTCAGCGGTGACGCGAGGTCGTCCGACACTGCAGACGGGGAGGGGGAGCCGGCGGAGCCTTCACAGGAGGCTCCGCGGGTTCCTGTGTTCGACTCCATGGAAGATTTTCCACTCGAGCAGTCTCGTGACGATACTCTACGCTTTGCCTTTGACCAAGTGATAAGAATTGATGGTCACATGGTGCGCCCTGACGCAGCGTTAACGTATCCACATTTTTCATTGCGTAGGGACAGACTATACAGAGTGAGTCGTGACACTCAGACAGAGGAAATAACTACACAGTTGGTGGTACCAAAGAGCCGCCGGGAAATAGTGTTCCAGGCGGCTCATTATAACCCAATGGCTGGACATATGGGGTGTGAGAAGACACTGAACCGGGTAATGGCCCGATTCTATTGGCCAGGCATTTGGGCAGACGTGCGCCGCTGGTGCGCGTCTTGTCCCGAATGCCAGCTGGTTAACCAGCCGGCCATCCCGAGAGCGCCGCTGCGGCCATTACCTCTAATGGAGGTGCCGTTCGAGTGCATCGGGATGGACCTCATCGGGCCATTTTACCGGAGCGCACGCGGATATCGCTTTGTGTTAGTTCTCGTGGATTACGCAACACGATATCCGGAGGCAGTACCGCTGCGCACCATCTCTGCAAAGAGTGTGGCGCAGGCACTGTTTCAAGTTATCTCCCGAGTCGGGATCCCGAAAGAGATCCTGACTGATCAAGGCACACAATTTATGTCACGGACACTGGGAGAACTATACGGATTATTGGGCATCAAGTCAATTCGAACCAGTGTATATCACCCCCAAACGGACGGCCTCGTGGAGCGCCTGAATAAGACTTTGAAGTCCATGATCCGTAAGTTTGTGCACGAGGATAGTCGTAATTGGGATAGGTGGATAGACCCTCTGTTGTTTGCAGTGCGCGAGGTACCCCAGGCCTCCACGGGATTTTCTCCCTTTGAACTACTGTTTGGTAGGACACCACGTCGGGTTTTGGACCTGGTTAAGGAAAGCTGGGAGGAGGGTCCGAGCCCGAGTAAGAACGAGGTGCAATACGTCCTGGACCTGAGAGCAAAACTCCACACACTAGGACAGTTATCACGTGAGAATTTGCTACAGGCCCAGGAACGGCAGCAGCGGCTGTACAATAGAGGAGCTAGGCTAAGACAATTTTCACAGGGAGATAAAGTGCTTGTATTGCTCCCTTCGGCTACCTCCAAATTACTCGCCAAGTGGCAAGGACCCTTTGTGGTCACACGGCGAGTGGGTGACGTTGACTATGAGATTGTGCGTTCGGACAGGGGAGGGGCGACACAAATTTATCACCTCAACCTCCTTAAAGCGTGGAGAGAGGCGGAGCCTGTATCTCTGGTGACGGCAATTGCAGAAAGAGATGAGTTGGGGCCGGAGGTACCAAAATCGACCAATCCTGCCTCGCTCCTTTGTGGGGAACAGCTCTCACCGTCCCAGAGAGCAGACATAGACAGGTTGCAGCAACGTTATGCGGATGTATTCTCCCCCCGGCCGGGACGCACAAGCCTTATTCAACACCGGGTTGAGACCCACCCGGGTGTGACGGTGCGTTCACGGCCCTATCGGTTACCTGAGCACAAGAGAAAAGTGGTTCAGGCAGAATTGAAAGCTATGGTGGAGATGGGGGTAATAGAAGAGTCCAACAGTGCCTGGTGTAGCCCCATCGTTCTTGTGGGCAAGAAGGATGGGTCTATCCGGTTCTGTGTGGACTATCGCAAGGTGAATGAGGTTTCACGGTTTGATGCCTATCCTATGCCCCGGGTGGACGAACTCCTGGATCGCCTGGGCACGGCTCGTTTTTTTACGACGCTGGATTTAACCAAAGGCTACTGGCAGATTCCCTTATCTCCAGAGTCTAAGGAGAAAACGGCCTTCTCCACTCCGTACGGTTTGTACCAATTTGTCACACTTCCGTTTGGATTGTTCGGGGCCCCAGCCACATTTCAACGCCTCATGGACAGAGTGCTGCGTCCACATGCTGCATATGCTGCCGCCTATCTGGATGATGTAATCATCCATAGTGGCACCTGGGCGGAGCATGTGCAGCAGGTGGCTGCGGTGCTCGAGTCACTGAGGCAGGCGGGGCTCACGGCCAATCCAAAGAAGTGTGCAGTTGGACGGAGGGAGGTACGGTATCTGGGGTACCACTTGGGCGGCGGGCAGGTGCGTCCGCAGGTAGATAAGACGGCAGCGATTGCAGCCTGCCCAAGGCCCAAGACAAAAAAAGAGGTGCGGCGGTTTCTGGGGCTGGCCGGCTATTACCGGCGGTTTATTCCAGACTTCGCGGAGCTGACCAGCCCCTTGACCGACCTCACCCGAAAGGGTGCCTCAGATCCGGTCCAGTGGACGGAGCAGTGCCAGGAGTCGCTTGAGAGGGTAAAGCAGGCCCTCTGTGGGGAGCCCCTCCTCCACACACCTAACTTCTCTCTCCCTTTTGTCGTGCAGGCGGATGCATCGGGCTGGGGGCCGTCCTGTCCCAGCAGGTACGGGGCGTCGACCGGCCGGTGTTGTACATCAGCCGGAAGCTGTCAGAACGGGAGGCTAGGTACAGCACCGTGGAGAGGGAGTGCCTGGCCATCCGGTGGGCGGTCGATGCCCTGCGGTATTACCTGCTGGGGCGCCCATTCACCCTCTGCTCGGACCACGCTCCCCTCCAGTGGCTCCACCGCATGAAGGACGTTAACAACCGGATCACCCGGTGGTATCTGGCACTGCAGCCATTTAACTTCCGGGTGATCCATAGGCCGGGGGCGCAGATGGCTGTGGCCGACTTCCTGTCCCGTTCCCATGGGGATGGGGGGGGGAGTGGGTTAGGCCGGATGGGTCCCCGGCCTAAATCAGGCGGTGGAGGTATGTGGGGGGGCGTGGTGCATCAGCCGCAAGGGGGAGCTGTGGAGAGGGCTCGTGAGAGCCGCGCCAGGTGAGAGTGATTGGCACACCTGGGTTCCATTGGGCTAATCACTCTCTCCCTTTATAAACACAGTAGCGTGCTGGACCCGGGAGAGTGGAGACCCGAGCACACGGGTCGGCGACCGGAGCCAGAGCTGGGTCCGCGGTGACGACAGTGTGCGAGACAATTGTATATGCAATTAAAACCTATTATAACGGAGACTGACTGTGTGATTCCCTACCTTCTGAACCCCGTGGCATCTACCTTGTCACAGGTTCAATACAATGTTAGCTTTTCAATCTATAACCTCTCTCTCTCTGGTTAACCATTTACCAATGAAACAGCGTGGCTGTGGTCTCCTACCACACGCCACCCAAGTGGCTTTACTGGGCTCCTCCAACACAGGTAGATGTTGTAGGAAAAAAAAGTTTGATTGGAGATTGCAAGATGGTACCAACCAGAGCAGATGTTACACACTGTCATGACAGAGGCTCTGTCCCTGAGTGTGTGTGTGGTGATAGCTGGTTTATCCTGTGGGCCTTGATTACTCTGCACCACAGGTGTGCAGCCTCTCCCGGCCCCAGAGTATAATCAGTCTGACTGGGGCAGGTGAGGCTGTAAACCATCAACCACACACACTCCACAAACAGTTTGAGTTTGTCATTCATCATCATGATGTCATGTTGACATCCTTCTTCCTTCTTGCTGTAACCACACGTCTACAAAGACCTGCTGATTATTTATCCTTTCTGTGTTATTTGTCAAAATAATAAATTTTATTATATTGTTTATTATAGTTATATTTGTTCAGTTCAGCAAAGGCTGTACTCAATGACTGCTCTATAAACACCGACCACTATAAACATATTACAGACCACGTCTGCCTCTGCTTGCCAAAAGCAGACGTCCAACCATAGAACTAAAGGCCCTCATACAGTCTAGGAGCCTCACTGACGATGGACGCGCCCACAGGCCGTTTGATACGAGGTACGGGTTGATCCAGACCAGATGGTTTCTATCATCCAGAGGTTTTCACCTCCTGTCTCAGAGGGTATACCTGTGATGTTCTTTGAGGAAGGAGGCTGCCGACACAGGATGGCTTTAACTCACTTTATTTGTTTAGCTTTAGTTATATTAATCTACGAAACAAATGGAGAGGAATTGTAAAATTCACGCGCGTGGAGCTCCCCTTAGCTGGGCATCTGTCCAGATACGCTGCCTATAGGGTTTCTGCCCTCCCCCGGATGTGTTGTTTGGTAGTATCTGGGCAGGCGTGGCCGCTATGACGCATAATATGCTCTGATTGGCTAGTGTTGGGCGCCCGCCCCCAGTGTATTATGTGTGCCTCCATCTAGTGATCAGGTGGGGTAAATACAACTTGTATATTTATTTCTATTCCTTTGTGGCTATGTGAGGATATTACAGTCTGTTGATACATATGTGCAGTTATCCATTCGTCACATACCATACAGGTTAAACTGACTTAACAGACTGTATAACATACAGGTTAAACTGACGTAACAGACTGTATAACATACAGGTTAAACTGACTTAACAGACTGTATAACATACAGGTTAAACTGACTTAACAGACTGTATAACATTCAGGTTAAACTGACTTGACAGACTGTATAACATACAGGTTAAACTGACTTAACAGACTGTATAACATTCAGGTTAGAGACCATGTAGGCCAAACAGCCAGTGGGGAAACACCCATACTGCACTCCAGGAAGTGGGACCACATTGAGACAAAACGACAAAATGTCTTATCCGCTTACAAAACCATGACATGATTGTCTTCATAGTGTCGTGCTCACCTTATAATGTCTCCGGACTGTCGGCTGGAGAGGTTAAGGTGTCTTCAGGTGTTTAAAGCTCTTTGTCTCCACGAAGACAGACGAGGCGCCACGTCGTCGGACTTTGGTTTCGGTTTGAAAATATGTTTTCTGAACAACCAGGCGCACGCGCATTCTTCGTCTTATACACACATTTAAATGTTTCAGGTATAACCCTAAAGGCGTACTTTGATATGGAGGCCTACATGATTTAAAGTCTGTTTATTTCACGGTATTGTAGATATTATATACCATATGCAAGTAACTTCAAAACGTTTAATGATCGTATGTTTTTTCTGGGGGAGTCTTCTAGTTGCATTACACGTACCTGGCCAGCAGATGGCGCCAGTATGCAGTGAGCGTTTCGAAAAGCTCAAACACGCTAACACAGACTGAATAAAATTATATATAAGATACTATATAATATATAATTCAAATGTACCTCTCACACTACTGAAAATTACCCCCCCCCTCTCTCTCTCTCTCTGCTCACTCACTCACTCACTCACTCACTCACACACACACACACACACACACACACACACACACACACACACACACACACACTAAATACCTCTCTCACATACTACTGAAAACCTCACAGAAAATCATATCACCCAATATTACATTAGTCCAATTAGATGTATTGCAAAATAGGACTTAAGATATACTGTGCAAATATGTTACAGTCTGTGAAATAAACCAGTGAATGGGAAATATACATCTCTGGCTTTTTTGGGATCATATTTAACGTTTGCACCGTTTCAAGGCCTAGTTCCCCCCCTGGTGGTTAAAGTAGGTGACACACAATAGCTCAAATAGGACCCCAAAATGTAAACATGCGGAGACTGACAGCGGTACGATACATCAGCTTAAAAATCATATCGTTGTAGTTGTCGGGATGAACGAACGAATGCATGTCTACGCATGATGTGATCATATCACAGAGCGGGCTCGGGCTACTTCCCGAAGACCCCGGTCAGCCAGGCAAGGAAAGACCCCAGGCAAGGAAAGACCCCATCTACTCCAGGAAGAGGTCCGAGCAGGCGTGGAGGAAGAGCGAGTGAGCAGGGCAGTGGGACTCCGGCAGCAGGGAGCGTGGACAGGGTGGGAGAGTGCCCAGCAGCGCAGGATCACCTGGACAAACATCTTGCAGGCAGACTTCCATCGGGTCCGTTTCCTTGTACAAGCTGTCTACGATGCCCTGCCAAGCCCAGCGAACCTTCACGTCTCTGGGGGAAGAGCGAGACACCTTCCTGCCTTCTTTGCTCCGGAAGAGGCTCTCTTGAGCATCTCCTCAGCTGCTGCCCAAAGGCTCTGGCTGATGGTCGCTATCGTCGGCGCCATGACCAGGTGCTAAAGGCAATTGCTGAGAGCTTAGCCTCAGCCATCAGCTCCAGCAAACACCATCATGCTCCAAAGAAGGCAGTCCCCTTCCTCAAAGCTGGAGAGAAACCCCGGGCACGCCCACAACTAACAACAGGCCTCCTCCACACTGCCTCTGACTGGCAGCTGCAGGTCGACCTGGGGAAGCAGCTGAGGTTCCCCCAGCACATTGCAACATTGTGTGTTGTGACGTGTTGGAGGACATGTCTCCAGAGGACTGAGCTCACGGTCCCCTGAGCCACCAGTGAGTCCAGGAAGAGCCAGCGGGAGGGACTGAAGACCGGGCCCACGTCAGGGGGCAGGAGACCATAGAGACCTCCTGGGATCCAAGGGGCTGGAAGGACATCCAGGTGTGCTGCTAGGAGAACCAACAGAGAGCTGAGCTGTGGAGAAACATCTGCTCAGCCTGGAGGATTTCCACTGAACCAACGGGAAGGATCATCCAACACACGACAACATCCAGTTGGACCCACCGACTGGTTTATTACCATTATGCTTTATGAACAAATACAACACAACAATAGACCCTTACATGTACACAATAAACACAAGGACTAAAATAATAAAAGTAGCAGACATTACAAATCCTAAACCGGTGTGCACATATCTTTAATAACTGATCATGTCCTGCTGCCGTGTTGTTGCCATCACAACACAAAGAACCAATATTCAGTTTAAAGTCCTTCACAACATGAACATCATCAGCTTTTCCCATAGACCGCATTTAAGAATATAATATGAATCTGCTTTAAATCAGGTCCCATGTTAGGCTTATCAAAATAAAAACTGATATCAGAGCTCTTCAGTATGAAAATATCAAACATATTGTAGTACAAATTGTGATTATAGATTCAAAATAAATCAATACTAAAAATACATTTCAAATTAGAAATTCAATATTTGTGAAAGCTTCTTAGTTAACCCTATGGAAGATATTAAAAGTCACTTCCTTTCATGGTTGAAAATATATCAATAGATAAAGGCAAAGGTTGTAGCTTGCTCATGAAAATTAATTTCTCTGATAGGCTGTGACGCGGCCACGCGGGGTAATCAATACAATAATGAACCGATCATCAACAATAGGTAATCAATACAATAGAGAACGGATCATAAACAATAGGCAATCAATACAATAATTAACCGATCATCAACAATAGGTAATCAATACAATAATGAACCCATCATCAACAATAGGTAATCAATACAATATAGATCGATTCCCTATTCCTACTTTGGATAGTTTTTGGCTGGTTTACAAAGCTTAAAACACATCATAGTAAACCATTGGTCATGTACTGCCCAAGCTTTTACTACAGTACTACGTTACCATGACAACACGCTCAATGTAGATATGTCCAGGTAATATATTATATATATTACCTGATTATATATTATATATACTACCTGATAATATATTATATATATTACCTGATTTTATATTATATATATTACCTGATTATATATTATATATATTACCTGATTATATATTATATAGCTATATATATATATATATATATATATATATATATATATATATATATATATATATAAACTTAATTAACAGACGTGTTAGTTGTGTGCGCACGCAACGTCATTTTTGCTCGCGATGTTTGGCGGTGAGATGATGATAATCATAAACTACAACCCACACAGAGACACTGAGGAACCAGAACCAAACGAAAACCCAACCCCAAACCCAGGGAGGAGGTCCTCCTGGGTGAATGTGGTCCAGAAGGTGTGGATGTGTGTCAGTGTGTGTGAGGACACTCCTACACCTGGGGACACTCTGTAGAAGGACAGAGAGCCAGCAGGCCGGTCCACATACACTCCTACTCTGGTGGAGACAGGGGGGGGGAGACGGATGTCTGTTATACTACCGTTGTACCGGGCAGAGTAACCATCATTATTACACTGAAGACTCCAGGACTTGTTGTTCCCTCCAAGCAGGCTGTCATCACCCTCTCCTCTCCTTCTGATTCCTCTGTATGTCACTCCTATATCAACCCATTCTCTCCACTCCACCTCCCAGTAACAGCGGCCAGTCAGACCCTCTCTACACAACACCTGGGGCCAGATGTCAAATCTGTCTGGGTGGTCAGGATAAGACTGATCCTCTTTAACCTCCATCACCTTCCTGTGGTCCTCAGACAGAGAGAGATGTCTGCCGGCTGTGTTTGGGTCCAGTGTGAGTCCACAGGCATCTGACGGGAGAACAAGACATGATTAGGCGGCTGAAGGTCGGGTCCCGGTTTTCCGGTCCGGTCCGGTGCACCAGCCTAAACCGGTTGGATTTGACTGACTGAACCGGCATTTGTCACTTAGAGACCAATCAAAAAGTAGCCCAGATCCAACTTGTATTGTGTTAGTAATCAGCAGGATGACCACGTGATGAACATGATGTGATGTTTAGTGGATGTTTATAGGACATAAAACCCGACGTGTCACTGAGTGGTTGAGTGTTGACACCTAGTGGTCACATCAGGTACGGTCCGGTCTGGCTTCATATCAAACCGGTTTGACTGTTTATACACCGACCACTGGCGTAACTATCGCCGGTGCAACCGGTGCATTGCACCGGCGCCCAGACGCCGGGGGGGGGGGGGGGGGGGGGGGGGGGCCCAAAAAAATTATTTGCACCGGGGCCTATCATCATGTCGTTACGCCTGTGACACCGACCCAACCATCATCATCAGTAGAATAGTGTGCTGTGACTTTTATAAGCCATAGTGCGTATAGTTTATAAGATCATTAAAGTTAAAGTTAATTTTAATCCCATGTGTGTGTGAGTGGCTGTCTTTGTCAAAACATTGAAACCTAGAAAAGAAAAGTGTATAAATTGCATCTACTCCCACACTATTTCCACTACATACACATATTATACACCAACACGTTCAGGATGATGAGGTGATTGATCTTATGAAATATATAAGCAATACTTTGCATTCTTTTCAAGATATTAAACTGTTAAATGTTCCAATAAACATACATTGTTATCAACTAAACAAACTGAGCTCACATACAGGCTGGAAATGAAATGTTAATACCATAGAAGTGGTACATAAATACTATACATACATATACATGTACACATACATAAGTACACATACAGGCTGGAAATGAACGTACACATACCCAGACACATACGTTAACAGGTATACAGACGTATAGGTAAGTACACATACATATACATAATACATATGCATGAATATACATACTGTATGTACACATACATACATGAATGTACACATAAGTACACATACGTATATACGCACACAAAAGCATGTAATAGCAGTGCAAGTACAATTTCTTCAGGAATTGAAGGTTTTCTAGTTATTATATTTATATAATTATTATAATTATAAAAACAGCATCACCGCTAATAGAAATAATAGTATTCTAGTTAAAATGTAATATGAATTATAATTATAATGTTGTTAAGTCTAATACAATGGCATGCATCAAATCATAACAATAATAATAGCAACAATAATTGCAGTGCAGGTCAGGCTAATGAAGCGACTGGTGCAGCGCTGGTGAAGAAACCAAACGCCAGAAGGATTTAGATATTCAACCGTCTCCATGCGGTATCTTGCCCTGCTAGTATCTGATATCTAGAAGCACTCACAGTAAAGGGCCGATTGATTTAGTTTCCGTTTCACTATGGAAAAGGTCTGTGTGTGTTTCATTTGAGTGGAGGTGAGGGAGAGAGAGCAGGTTTTCAATTCAGTTCTTACACACACACACACACACACACACACACACACACACACACACACACACACACACACACACACACACACACACACACACACACCATCAAGGCCTGTACGTTGAAACCACCAAACTGTGAGTACCTTGATACGCTGCGTTGGAGCTCGCCCTATACTGGCTCAGAAAACACTTTAAGACGCCACTACACAGTTTGTAGAAGTAGGATTCATTGTGATTTAACAATATTATTATAAGATACATGATGTCTTCATTCCCAGTAGGATTTGAATGAACGGACGTCGCCTACTGCTGTGTGGATGGATGTGGTGGAATATATGAACTATACAACACATAAAATATATAAGCTTCTGTAATATATAGTTAAGTAAATAAGCCTTTGTATAAAGTCTCTGTGCACCTAGAAATAGCTTCCCTTAAGTGCTGGTTATACTTCTACGACTGAGTATTGCGCTATCCAACTGCGTAACCATGGAGACCCCTCGAGCCCTCATAGTTCTCCGTCGTGGTGCCGGATACGCAATGCAATTTCCCGCCCGCAAAACAAACAAGGTGCAAAGTAAACAAGATTCACACAAGATTCACACAACATTTCACACAAGTAAACAAAGGGGATAAATAGTTAAGAGGGATAGTTAAAAGGGGATAAATTATAATCAAAAATTAAATGCTTTAAAAGTAAAAAACGTAATTGCTAAAAACAAATATTTACAACCATGTAGTGCAATTTGCCACCGTCTCTTTTAAGTTATAGGTTCAAGTAGGTCGGGTTGGCATTCTGGAGCTTTATGCGTCCATAGAGCATAGTGTATATGTCGTGCATCGCGTCATCCTGGTCCTCGTTTTTCGAGGACCAGGAAATTATGTTTTTAGAGGACCAATCGCAGCCCTTGCCGTCTCCGTTGTCCATTGACAGAGTGACGGACACAAATATTTCATGCAGACGGAGACGACGGAGACGCTCTCCGTCAGGCGTAACCGACGTACGGCACTTTACGCAGGAGTATAAATTAGGCTTTAGTTGTCTTGCGTCCTTGCAGACATGTCCACTTCCCCCCTTAGTGTAATGCAAATGAACCTGGCCTTGGCCAGGTCACTCCCCTCAACTTTTGTCTCCCTTGTTGTTACTGCCCATGATGTGAAAGTGAGCGCGTTTACATGCACACTAAAAAACTGATTACTGGCAATAATCGGGTAACTGGAATAAACCGCTTAAGGTGTATACATGCATTTAAGAATTCTGATATCCAAAACCGAACAGGTTTACATGGTTCGGTCAATTGTCGGGTTTTTCTTCAAGTTCGTGACGTAAAATTGTCATCAAAACTCGTGGGATTTGGCAGACGCGTTTGTTCAAAGCAATGCAGCCTATAAAAAAAGTTGGCCATACTACATAATAGCAATTAGGCTAGGCTAAACACCAATGACAAATCAAGCAATAGTCTTACCTAACGAAAATAAACAATGAAAATAAAGGAGAATAGCAAATAAACAATAATGTCCATTCAATCAATCATATCAACAACAATAGCATGGTGAGTCTATAAGGGAGAATTGTTACGGTACAAGAAACTGGGACCCAAAAGCTGGACACAGGGAGGCAGAGACAGGGTAAAAGGCAAAGGAATTTATTGGATGATCGTTCAGGGAGTCAGGCTAGCGGGGGTCTGGTACGGGGCAGGCAATCAGGTGGACAAGGGCTAGACAGTGGACGGGTAGTCAGGCAGGCGGGGGGTCTGGAACCGGGAGGTCGATCGTGCAGGCGGGGCGAGGGACGAGTAGTCAGGCAGGCGGGGGGCTCGGCAGCAGGCGGGTAGTCGGACAGGCGGGGGGCTCGGCAGCAGGCGGGTAGTCAGGCAGGCGGGGGGCTTGGCAGCAGGCGGGTAGTCAGGCAGGCGGGGGGCTTGGTAGCAGGCGGGTAGTCAGGCAGGCGGGGGGCTTGGCAGCAGGCGGGTAGTCAGGCAGGCGGGGGGCTTGGCAGCAGGCGGGTAGTCAGGCAGGCGGGGGGCTCGGCAGCAGGCGGGTAGTCAGGCAGGCGGGGGTCTGGAACCGGGAGGACGATCGTGCAGGCAGGGCGAGGGACGAGTAGTCGGGCTGACTGGTTGAGAATTACTAGTAGGCTAGGGAAACAACGAACTGGCGCCGGCTGATTGAGAATCCCCGGCTTAATTAGTGAACATAGATTAATAATTGCCAACAGGTGGGTTGCGGGAAGGAGGACCAGTTACGACCAGCAGCCACTAGAGGTGGGTGTTGGACCGTGTAGCGGGACGTGGCGTAACACTCAGTGCTTAATTTGTAAAGTGGGAGGTCCCGGAACGCAGAGGGGGGGGTGGATCCGGCGGCTCATTACGGGGTTAGAGGTAATGGAACAAAAAAAAAGACACTGCCTACGGAGCTTCTTGGACTAAAAGAAACCTAAACAACGATGTTTGTACATCAGCCAATGTTGATTTTGGTTTCAGAACGAGGTAACACTGCACCGCATGAGTGCGGAATGTAAAATGTTTTTTTTTTGAATACACTGCAATATTTTCACAAGCAGCAATTATCTGACTATCGGTTAAATTAACGGAAAAGAAACTTGCAAACAAAACAGCAACATGCTTGTGGGCGCAAGCGCATGTGTCACACCTCTCCCCCCCCCTCTCCCCCCTCTCTTACCCTGAAAATTGAAAGAAGACTTCAAGTGACGATTTTGGTCGCTCGCGCGTTGTCAACAATCAACATTCGTTTTTTCGCACATGCGCAGATGTAAAAAACCGAAATAAACCTGTTTAAGGTGTATACATGTCTGGAAGAAATCAGAATATTGACAGAAACCTAGGTGTGCGAAACGGGTTTTTCAAAAACAGATAACGGCAGTAAACCGATAATGAATATCGGTTTATTCCGTTTACATGAACACTTGAATAACCAGGTAACTATAAATACCCGATAATAATCGGTTTTTTAGTGTGCATGTAAACGCGCTCAGTGTCCCTATAAGAGTCATGTCCACCCACTGCCTCTCTGAGGGGGTTTGGTTAATGCTCCCATGTGTCTTTCCCCTGAACATTACTTAAATCAAATACTTTGTTGACAAGAAGTGTCCTAAAAGAAATGATTCTTCATCAAAATAAATGACTCCTCATCAATGAACTTTCCATCTAAATAGTGAGTGTGTGTTGTGATGAATCAAACTAAACGGACACTTACACTTCTTTAGAGCTGGTTTCAGCCTCCACTCTCCACCATGCTCCACACTGGGGGGGAAACACAGTGAGAGCAGCATGTTGGCTTTAAACATGGAAACATTAATATTCATAATCTGCTGGATCATCACTTTCTACACAACATGAGTTACAGCTGCGTTTTGAAACCACTTCATCCAGCAGGCGGTTGAATACTTGTAGGAGACATCGTCTCACTGAGTGGTGAGCTGTCCTCTCCATACCTGAGAGTGTCCAGTCTCCAGCGTGGATCCTCCCGTCCAGCAGAGAGCAGCGTAACTCCTGAGTCTCCTGCAGGGTGATTGTAGCTCAGGTCCAGCTCTCTCAGATGGGAGGGGTTGGAGCTCAGAGCTGAGGCCAGAGAAGCACAGCCTTCCTGTGTGACCATGCAGCCAGACAACCTACACACACACACACACACACACACACACACACACACACACACACACACACACACACACACACACACACACACACACACACACACACACACACACACACACACACACATTTCAGCAACATCAGTTATTCTGATGAAAAATCTATATTTAGGCGTGTGATTTCTAACTTTAATGGATGTAAATCTGTTAAATGTCTTCTGATGAGGAGCCTTGTGGTGGGACTGCACATTGAGTCCAACTGACCTGAGAGTCTCCAGTCTACAGTGTGGACTCCCCAGTCCAGCAGAGAGCAGCTTCACTCCTGAATCCTGCAGATCATTGGTACTCAGGTCCAGCTCTCTCAGACTAGAGGAGGTGGAGCTGAGAACTGAGGCCAGAGCTTCACAGCATCTCTCTGACAGATTACAGCCATTCAGCCTTTACACAAAATAAACAGCAACATGTTAGCAACTGTGATTAAATGTTATATGTAAAAATATTTATTACTTTTTACATTATGAATGTGAATACATTAGATCTTTAAATGTTAATTGTTAGATGTCACAAAGATAGTTTAAATATGAAACAAAACCTATCATTAAAATGTCCCAAAAGTCGAAGTTTTATGAAAAGGCTGTAATTAAACTTTACTAAACAACTCTAAACCCCACCTTACTGTCTGACTACATGATAATGAGAAGAATAACATACACCTTATACTGTCATTAACAAACTAAGAATATAACATATACCTTATACTGTCATTAACAAACTAAGAATATAACATACACCCAAGGGCGTAATCAGCGTTTTGAGAGTGGGGGGGACATATTTAAACGGGGGGTCTGGGGGTCCTCCCCCAGAAAAATTTGAAAGAAGTAGTTGCAATTTCCCGCATTCTGGTGCATTTTACCATGTTTTCAGATTCAAAATGATCTCCCTCTTTCATTGATTTTCCTTGGAGCATGGTCTGCAATTACTGACTACTATTATGTTCTGGTGTAATACACACAGTGATGTATAAAGTACTGGAGACCAAGACTTGAGTAGAAGTACAAGTACTATATCAAAAAAGTGACTTGAGTAGAAGTAGAAGTGTTCTTTAAAAACCATACTTAAGTGGAAGTACTAAAGTATTCAAAATGTTTTGTATTTAAGTATTGCAAGTAGAAGTATTTTAAAATGTACTACTCAAGTACTGAAAGTACAAGTACAAGTGTTGTGTTATGTGTAGGCTATATTAACAGGGATACAAACACATGTATGGTCAAAATAGAGAGAGCTAGTTGAAGCACACATTCTGATTAATTCTGATAATTAATTAGTAAGTCATTTAATATTTTGAATGGGTAAAACATTTGATTTTTATGTTTCATTAGGTGTGTTAGTTCAGCTGGCATCACAATCTGATACAGCCAATACTAGAATTGTCTATAGGCCTGTCTCATTTTGTGTAGTTTAACTTATTATGTGGTAGATTTGTCTTATTAATATGTAATTAATAGCACCTTAATATTTGCTGAAAGCCTTTCATGATTCTTGAAATAATAGGTGCAAGTTCAGATATTAATATTGTATGAGCCTATTAAAGTGACGCCTGTCTCTTTAAGACACGTCTTCCAGGGCTCTGCTAGCGAACAATCAGCTTGAGCGGCAGTTTTCCGCTTGGTCCTAGTGCTTGACCTGTCTCTGTTCACTATAGCGTAACATTGTTTTTGGACGGTAAAAAGTGCGGGGGACTAAAACAGCCTTTTGAAAAAGTGCGGGGGACATGTCCCCCGTGTCCCCCCCGTAAATTACGTCCGTGCATACACCTTATACTGTCATTAACAAACTAAGAATATAACATATACACCTTATACTGTCATTAACAAACTAAGAATATAACATACACCTTATACTGTCATGCCAACAGAAATATAAATATGTTGAGTTATTCCTATGATGTGGTCATATTTATTTCATTTATTTAGACCTGTGAACTTTTATGGATGTAAATCTGTTAACCTCTTAACTACCAGCTTCCCGCATACAGGGGACGGTGGGGGGGAACTATTACTATATACTGTGTTTATGTTCATATTTATCAGTTGTAAGAGTTATAAGCTGATATATTTAGACGTCATTTCGGAGGACCTTCTCAAACAAGGGGGCGGTAGATAAGAGGTGTTAAATGTCTTCTGATGAGGAGCCTTGTGGTGGGACTGATGGCACATTGAGTCCAACTGACCTGAGAGTCTCCAGTCTACAGTGTGGACTCCCCAGTCCAGCAGAGAGCAGCTTCACTCCTGAATCCTGCAGATCATTGATACTCAGGTCCAGCTCTCTCAGACTAGAGGAGGTGGAGCTGAGAACTGAGGCCAGAGCTTCACAGCATCTCTCTGACAGATGACAGCCATTCAACCTTCACACAAAACAAACAGGAACATGTTAGCAACTGTGATTACATTTATTAAAAATTAAAAATCTTTACTACTTTTTACATTATGAATGTGAATAAATTAGACCTTTAAATGTTAATAGTTAGATGTCACAAAGATCATAGTTCAAATATGAAACAAAACCTATCATTAAAATGTCCCAAAAGTCAAAGTTTTATGAAAAGGCTGTAATTAAACTTTACTAAACAACTCTAAACCCCACCTTACTGTCTGACTACATGATAATGAGTAGAATAAGAATGTAATATAACATACACCTTATACTGTCATTAACAAACTAAGAATATAACATACACCTTATACTGTCATGAACAAACTAAGAATATAACATACACCTTATACTGTCATTAACAAACTAAGAATATAACATACACCTTATACTGTCATTAAACTATGAATATAACATACACCTTATACTGTCATTAATAAACTATGAATATAACATACACCTTATACTGTCATTAACAAACTAAGACTATAACATACACCTTATACTGTCATTAACAAACTAAGAATATAACATACACCTTATACTGTCATTAACAAACTAAGAATATAACATACACCTTATACTGTCATTATCAAAACTAAGTGTTACACCACGTCCTGCTACACGGTCCAACACCTCCATCTAGTGGACGCTTGTCGTCTCTACCAGTCATTTCCCCACACACACCTGTTCCTAATTGATAATCACCGTTTCCCTAATTGATAATCACCGTTTCCCTATTTAAGCCGGGGATCTCTGGCCAGCCGGCGCCAGTTCGTGCCTTTGTTTCTACAACCAGTTACCCGTGATCCAGATTACCCGCCTGTTGCTGAACCCTGCCTGCCTGCCTGACTACCCGCCTGTTGCTGAACCCCTGCCTGTCTGATTACCCGCCTGTTGCTGAACCCCTGCCTGCCTGACTACCCGCCTGCTGCCGGACCCTGCTGCCGAACCCTGCCTGCATGACTACCCGCCTGTTGCCGACCCATCGCCTGTCCGACTACCCGCCTGTTGCCGACCCATCGCCTGTCCGACTACCCGCCTGTTGCCGACTCATCGCCTGTCTGACTACCCGCCTGTTGCCGACTCATCGCCTGTCTGACAACCCACCTGCTGCCGACCCATCGCCTGTCCGACTACCCGCCTGTTGCCGACCAATCGCCTGTCCGACTACCCGCCTGTTGCCAACTCATCGCCTGTCCGACTACCCGCCTGTTGCCAACTCATCGCCTGTCCGACTACCCGCCTGTTGCCAACTCATCGCCTGTCCGACTACCCGCCTGTTGCCAACTCATCGCCTGTCCGACTGCCCGCCTGTTGCCGTCTCCCCCCTTGCCCGACTACCGCTTACCTAACCTGGCTTGTGGTTATTCCCCCTGTGAGCAATAAATCCCATTGTCCTTTTATCCCGTCTCCGCCTCTATGTGTTCAGCGTTTGGGTCCACCCGTCCTGTTCCCTAACACTAAGAATATAACATACACCTTATACTGTCATTAACAAACTAAGAATATAACATACACCTTATACTGTCATTAACAAACTAAGAATATAACATACACCTTATACTGTCATTAACAAACTAAGAATATAACATACACCTTATACTGTCATTAACAAACTAAAAATATAACATACACATGCCAACAGAAATATAAATATGCAGAGTTATTCCTATGATGTGGTCATATTTATTTCATTTATTTAGACCTGTGAACTTTTATGGATGTAAATCTGTTAACCTCTTAACTACCAGCTTCCCGCATACAGGGGACGGTGGGGGGGGGAACTATTACTATATACTGTGTTTATGTTCATATTTATCAGTTGTAAGAGTTATAAGCTGATATATTTAGACGTCATTTAGGAGGACGTTCTCAAACAAGGGGGCGGTAGATAAGAGGTTTTAAATGTCTTCTGATAAGGAGCCTTGTGGTGGGACTGATGGCACATTGAGTCCAACTGACCTGAGAGTCTCCAGTGTACAGTGTGGACTCCCCAGTCCAGCAGAGAGCAGCTTCACTCCTGAATCCTGCAGATCATTGGTCCTCAGGTCCAGCTCTCTCAGACTAGAGGAGGTGGAGCTGAGAACTGAGGCCAGAGCTTCACAGCATCTCTCCGACAGATCACAGCCATTCAGCCTTCACACAAAATAAACAGGAACATGTTAGGAACTGTGATTAAATGTTTTATTTGTGTTAATGAATCTGATTTTTAAACAATAACTATGTGGTGTAAATATTTAATTATTGTTTTCAGGGCTCCAGACTGCGACCAAAATGGTGCATATGTGACAATTTTTTGAGAGTGTGTGAGTTAATTAATTACATGGTTGTGTTCATGTGAGTGCATGATGATCGTTGTTTTGATGCCCAATGTTAAGCAAAACAGGCAATTAATTAAATATCATACAACTCCATCAGTTCTCTCATCTCTCTACCTCACTCACAGCGCTCACTACCGCTGTCCTCCCCATTCCCAGAGTCCCTGTTACTATAGGAAGTTAAATGTTACTATAGGAAGTTAAACGTTACTATAGGAAGTTAAACATTACTGTAGGAAGTTAAACATTACTGTAGGAAGTTAAACGTTACTATAGGAAGATAAACGTTACTATAGGAAGTTAAACGTTACTAAAGGAAGTTAAACGTTACTATAGGAAGTTAACCGTTACGACAGGAAGTTAAACGTTACTATAGGAAGTTAAACATTACTGTAGGAAGTTAAACGTTACTATAGGAAGTTAAACGTTACTGTAGGAAGTTAAACGTTACTATAGGAAGTTAAACGTTACTATAGGAAGATAAACGTTACTATAGGAAGTTAAACATTACCGTAGGAAGTTAAACGTTACTATAGGAAGTTAAACGTTACTATAGGAAGTTAAACGTTACTATAGGAAGTTAATCCAAGTCTCCTCCATCTCGTTTCTGTCTGTAGAATATGTGGCAGACATGAATAAAATATAATTATTTAAAACACTTCCTGTGTCCGTTTCAAATTAAGCTCTCATGTTTCAAGTTTTGATTATTGTTAGCTATTTTTTATAAGCTGTTTAGACTTTTCCAGTCAAAAATATCTACAAATTATATTCATGACATTAAATGGAACATTGTATTATTTAAGGACATTAATCTCAATTCTTAGGGAGAAAAATTGTGATTCTCATTTTAGCAAGAATCGAGCAGCCCTCGTGTCCGTAGCGCCGCTGATGATTGAAGATATGGTTATATTTTATATCTATCATATGACCAATAATTAGGGTACAGAATCATGAGATATAAGCAGAGGCATATAATTATAAAAGCAACTCCTCATAATCAGAATGAGTACGTTGTTGGTGACATGTGTAGAATAGATAGTGTGAGATCAGTTGGTTGCAAAGTGCAGGAAGCGTTAGTCATATGATAGTAAAGAACAGGCAGGCTGGCCTCTGTACATGCTGGGAGTCAGATACCACGAGAACGAGGTGGGAAGACGACAACAGCCAGCCCTTGTTATGACGTTTTCACTGTTTGTGTATATAACATCCTGGGTCAGGATAGTTGGTGCTCAGACTTCGTGAACTGACACACACACTTTGTTGTTCTGTCAGGGAAACATAGTTGGACCTAGCCTAGAACTTTAGACACCCCCTAGCGGCAGCAAATTTATTTGGCAGCTAGGTAGGTCTAGCACGGCTCCGTCGGCTTTTTGATGCTGGAAACACCAAGGATGTCTTGTATGTCAGACCAATCACAGCGTGAGGGGCGGAGTCGAAAGCCGGGCTACCATGACGACAGAGTTGCGACGGTTCCGTGTTAGAGGTAAACAATGGCTGCTGCTGCTGGCGAACGGCTGTCTCTCCACTCGGCTTTGGCCCCGACTCTTCAAGACTTGCGATGCGAGGTCATTGGTTCATACCATGGTGTACCAAAACAAAAAACCGGGACTACGTTTAGAAAGCTTCCCCGTTGCCATGTTGTTACAAATACCATCTCTATTTACTGGAGTAATAAGGTTACGTTGCCATGTCGTTACTAAGATCATCTCTATTTACTGGAGTAATAAGGTAACGTTGCCATGACGTTACTAAGATCGTCTCTATGTACTGGAGTAATAAGGTAACGTTACCATGTCGTTACTAAGTTTGTTAGTATGTTTCTTTCCAGGAACACAAAAAGTAGTGCAAGCTAAAAGTTGCGACAGAATTACCCCAAAATATGAATCAATACTTATATTTTTAAGGATTTGCAAGTGGCCGTGGTGTAAGTGGGATAATCCACTCCAAGGTTAGGGTTGGGGTCCCTCCGCTTCGCGTCGGGGGCTTCTTGGCCCCCGCGTCGTGCATTATTTTTCAATCCATGCACACCTTGTCGTGGATTATCCCTTATATAGTGAACCTACAAATATGCTTTGTATATTATTATAACTTTTATATTCCAGTATTATGTAGGTTGTGTTGTGTGTATTGTAGTACATGTTATTAGTGAACGTACAGAGATGTTTTGGAGGCTTTGACCACTGGCAGCAGCCTCAGAAGACCCTCCTCTGAAGCAGAGTATTTCTTCAGGTCAAACACGTCCAGATCCTCTTCTGATGTCAGTAAGATGAAGACCAGAGCAGACCACTGAGCACGGGAGAGAGATGCTGTGGAGAGACGTCCTGATGTCAGGTACTGTTGGATCTCCTCCAGTAGAGAACGGTCGTTCAGCTCATTCAGACAGTGGAACAGATTGATGCTTCTCTCTGGAGAGAGATCTCCATCTATCTTCTTCTTGATGTAACGGACTGTTTGCTTAGTGGTCAGTGAGCTACTTCCTGTCTGTCCCAGCAGACCTCGTAGTTGAATCTGATTGGTCTTCAGAGAGAGGCCCAGGAGGAAGCGGAGGAACAAGTCTAGGTGTCCGTTCTCACTCTGTAAGGCCTTGTCCACAGCACTCTGGTAGAGGAGGAGGAGTTCATCTTCCCTGGAGGTTGGTTGTTCTGACAGCAGATTGACACCAGTGTTGATGAAGGACAGAAAGACATAAAGGGCAGCCAGAAACTCCTGGATGCTCAGATGGACAAAGCAGAACACCTTGTCCTGGTACAGCCCACACTCCTCTTTAAAGATCTGGGTGAACACTCCTGAGTACACTGAGGCGGCTCTGATATCGATGCCACACTCTGCAAGGTCGGCCTCATAGAAGATCAGGTTGCCTTTCTCCAGCTGGTTAAAGGCCAGTTTTCCCAGAGAAACAATGATCTTCCTGCTCTCTGAACTCCAGTGTGGATCTCTTTCAGCTCTCCCATGATACTTCCTGTCCCCCTGTATGGACTGAACCCTCAGGTAGTGGATGTACATCTGAGTCACAGTGTTGGGCATCTCTTCTCCTTCCTGGGATGTTTTGAAGAGGTCCTCCATAACTGTAGCAGAGATCCAACAGAAGACTGGGATGTGACACATGATGTGGAGGCTTCGTGATTTCTTGACATGGGAGATGATTTTCCTGGCCAGCGTCTTATCTCTGAATTTCTTCATGAAGTATTCCTTCTTCTGTGGGTCGGCGAAGCCTCTCACCTCTGTCACCATGCCAACACACTCAGCAGGGATCTGATTGGCTGCCGCAGGGCGTGTGGTTATCCAGATGCGAGCGGAGGGAAGCAGGTCACCCCTGATGAGGTTTGTCAGCAGCACGTCCACGGAGGTCGGCGCTGTGACATCAGTCCAGATCTGGTTGTTCTGGAAGTCCAGAGGAAGTCGACACTCATCCAGACCATCCAAGATGAAGATAACTTGGAACCGGTCGTATCTGCAGAGTCCTGCTTCTTTGGTTTCAATAAAGAAGTGATGAAGAAGTCCCACCAAGCTGAACTCTTTCCCTATCAGTAAATTCAGCTCTCTGAAAGTGAAGGGAAATATGAAGTGTATGTCGCGGTTGGCGTTGCCTTCAGCCCAGTCCAGAGTGAACTTGTTTGTTAAGATGGTTTTACCAATGCCGGCCACTCCAGTTGTCATTATTGTTCTGATTGGTTGATTTTGTCCAGGTAAAGGTTTAAAGATGTCTTCACATTTGATTGGTGTTTCCTCCTTGGCTGTTTTCCTGGAAGCTGTTTCAATCAGTCTGACCTCATGTTCCTTGTTGACGTCTCCACTGCCTCTCTCTGTGATGTAGAGCTCTGTGTAGAAGTCATTCAGATCTGTTGCCTGTCCTGCTTTAGCGATTCCCTCAAACACACGCCTGAACTTCCCCTGCAGATGACACCTGAATTTATATTGGCACTCGACAGCAACAGCTCCTACATTAGAAAAACCAGAAAACCAGAAGACATATTATACATGACATTTCCAGAGCAATATGATTGGTGTAATGACAGAAGTAGTAATATAAATGTCTTATAACCGGCTAAGTAGTGCTATCATTGTTGTGTATCAGTGGAAAGTGACTTGCTATGCTGATATAACAAGATAGTGTTGAATCTCTTCCACTGAGTTATTCTGCTGTTGATCTGCAGTATATTGTTTAACATTATTCAACCTGATAGACCCACAACAACCCTACATATCTGGATCAAACCATTTAACCTGATACCCCCACAATAACCCTACATATCTGGATCAAACCATTTAACCTGATACCCCCACAATAACCCTACATATCTGGATCAAACCATTTAACCTAATACCCCCACAATAACCCTACATATCTGGATCAAACCATTTAACCAGATACCCCCACAATAACCCTACATATCTGGATCAAACCATTTAACCTAATACCCCCACAATAACCCTACATATCTGGATCAAACCATTTAACCTGATACCCCCACAATAACCCTACATATCTGGATCAAACCATTTAACCAGATACCCCCACAATAACCCTACATATCTGGATCAAACCATTTGACCTGATACCCCCACAATAACCCTACATTTCTGGATCAAACCATTTAACCAGATACCCCCACAATAACCCTACATATCTGGATCAAACCATTTAACCTAATAGACCCACAATAACCCTACACATCTGGATCGAACCATTTAACCAGATACCCCCACAACAACCCTACTTATCTGGATCAAACCATTTAACCTGATACCCCCACAACAGAAATTTCCTATATCTAATTTAGTTCAGTTCACACTTTTCAGAAATGCGGACAGTGTGCTTCGTCTTCTGAGTCTGTTGTTTTCAAAAGAAAAGTCTTCAAAATAAGTCTCTTACTGCTCTGTTTCAAAGTAAGAGTGTCTTACTGGTCTGTTTTCAAAATAAGAGTCTTTCTTTTCTGTTTTCAAAATAAGAGTCTCTTACCGTGCCACAGTTTGTCGGCCAGTTCCTCCTGGTTCATCTCCATCAGGCAGAGCTTTGTGATGTCTACCACTCCCTCTATGGCGCGCCTCCTCTGCTCCTCTTTCTTACCATCCTCCTCCTCCCTCTGACTCTCTGAGCATTGTGGGTAATCTGGGAAGAGATCCCTCCAGAGCTTCTTCAGCTCCTTGTCTAGAAAAGCGTGTGCGTTCTCCTCAGCCCTCTGGAACAGAACAAACATCAATGAGAACTTGACTCTGAACTCACTGAGGACATCAGAAGCATCTGTCCTGGACTCACGTCCCGCTGGTCTAAAGAGACCATCAGCACCACAACAGATGATTGTTAATGTTCATGTAGAGCTAGAGTCAAATGTCTTGTTGGACATTTACACACCTGGATCAGCTCTGTTTGATGCTGCTGTACAGACTGAGCACTGGTAACCTTTGACCTCTCCTGGTGTTGTCTGTGGAGAACACACACACACACACGCATACAATCTATTGTATTTTTTCCAGACTTGTAAACATCAGTATCAGTAGGGTCTATGGACATTCGACAGATGCTATATCTTTATAATCTCTGATAAATCCTCACCTCTTCTTAATAGACTGATTTCCATCTTTGAAGTAAAGAGGTAAACCCATAGAGTGGTCACTCTTCATGGAGACACAGCTGGGAACAGGGGAGTCTGCTCTCTCCTGCTGGACTCTTCTAGAAAAACAAGAACCCGGATTTATGGACATTCGATAGATGCTATGTAAGGGATAATCCACGATGAGGTGTGGATTATCCCGCTTATACCATGGCCACTTACGAATCAATAAAAATATAAAGGTGTTGATTCATGTATTGGGGTAATTCTGTCTCAAAAGTACAACTTTTAGCTTGCACTACTTTGTGTGTTCCTGTAAACAAATGACAAATGACCGGAGAATTATATGGGTCTGACTAATGCCTGGGTCAGACTAATGCCTAATGTCAGTTAACATGAGATTCATATGGAATGCAGACGTTACCTTATTACTCCAGTAAATAGACACGATCTTATTAACGACATGGTAACGTTACCTTATTACTCCAGTAAATAGAGACGATCTTATTAACGACATGGTAACGTTACCTTATTACTCCAGTAAATAGAGACGATCTTATTAACGACATGGCAACGTTACCTTATTACTCCAGTAAATAGAGACAATATTAGTAACGACATGGTAACGTTACCTTATTACTCCAGTAAATAGAGACGATCTTAGTAATGACATGGTAACGTTATCTTATTACTCCAGTAAATAGAGACGATCTTAGTAACGACATGGCAACGTTACCTTATTACTCCAGTAAATAGAGACGACCTTAGTAACGACATGGTAACGTTACCTTATTACTCCAGTAAATAGAGACGATCTTAGTAACGACATGGCAACGTTACCTTATTACTCCAGTAAATAGAGACGACCTTAGTAACGACATGGCAACGTTACCTTATTACTCCAGTAAATAGAGACGACCTTAGTAACGACCTGGTAACGTTACCTTATTACTCCAGTAAATAGAGACGACCTTAGTAACGACATGGCAACGTTACCTTATTACTCCAGTAAATAGAGATGATCTTAGTAACAACATGGCAACGTTACCTTATTACTCCAGTAAATAGAGACGATCTTAGTAACGACATGGTAACGTTACCTTATTACTCCAGTAAATAGAGATGATCTTAGTAACGACCTGGTAACGTTACCTTATTACTCCAGTAAATAGAGACGATCTTAGTAACACTCTGGTAACAGGAAAGCTTTCTAAACGTATTCCCCTGAGTCCGGTCCAAGTTGACAGTTGCTAACGTTTCGTTTAGAGCGTTCATTTGTAGACCGGTGATGAGGCTGATTGCGTCATGGCCGTGCATGTTATCGAAAAATAATGGACACCTCTCCAGCCAATCAGAATCAAGTATTCACCCGGGCCATGGTATAAATTAGGGGTGTAAAATTATCGCGTTAATTGCGATCAATTAATTACAGTCATATTTAGCGCGTTATGGTTTTTAATCATGTTAATCTAATTGTTAATCTCTAACTTAGTGTTATAAAAGAAACACTGTTAACCTTGTGCTGCTTTACAGATAATACAATACCGTAATAATCAGCTTAAATATCATTTTTACAAGCACACGCACGAAGCGGGGCCACCTAATAACGCCATGGACCAAGCGGTTCTGGACCAGGAAGGAGACATGAACACTTTCAATAATCGTATTTAACCATATAACTGCACACAACTTTATTTAAAAGCAAGCAAATGGAAAACATGTTTGTATTTTGGTGTCCGGTGCGTGTGGATGTGCGGCTCCTTCATGTTATTAGCGGTGTCCCAGGAGGATTCACCTTCACGGCATAGTTACGAACGATGTGCGACTATCGTTTTAAAAAATACAAAAGTGTTTTTTAAAGTTAGAAAGATATTAGATATTCAACCGATATTCATGCTCCGAATTACAGCGATCAGACACAGGGAACTAAAGCCGCGATCACCGGTATGAGTCCCGTGTGTCTAGCGGTGTCTACCTGCCTAGGTGTCTACCTGCCCAGGTGTATACCTGCCCAGGTGTATACCTGCCCAGATATTGGTCAGTATTTCTGCAGCGATGAGTTAAATCAGGGCTTGTTGTGACCATGGATGTATTCGGTTTGCGATGCTCATGCCTTCTTATTTTTATATATTACTTTTTGCTCGACTAATGAAAACGTATTCGACTAAGCCTCCATTGATCGTCTAAGCCGACTATTAGGGGGCAGCCCTAGTTAACTTACAGCACTTTATATGGACCTGATGTTTTATTTTTATTTTCTAATTATTTGGAGATTGTCAAAAAGTAGAAACTAAAGGTTGCAAGCAGCACTTAAGACTAGTCTCAAATTCAGCGGAATGTAAATGGCTAGGGCTGTTCAACAATAAATGACTTTATGAAGCCACATTTTTTGTTATTTATCAATCTTTTGATCTGCCACAATAATGTAATGAATTTAAATGGAAATACCCCAAGTTGAGGGCTTTTCTCAGCAATTTTTAGGTGAGATTAAAAAAAGAGATTAATTCGATCAATTAATTACAGATCATAATTAATTAATCTCTCAATTGTTTTAATCTCTTGACAGCACTAGTATAAATCTTTATAATCTCTGATAAATCCTCACCTCTTGTCAATGGACTGATTTCCTTGTTTGAAGTAAAGAGGTAAACCCATAGAGTGGTCACTCTTCATGGAGACACAGCTGGGAACAGGGGAGTCTGCTCTCTCCTGCTGGACTCTTCTAGAAAAACAAGAACCCGGATTTATGGATCAGGGCTTGAAATTGCCACCGTTTTGGTCTCATATGCTCCTGAAATGTAATCTGTTCACCTCAAAATATAATTGGGGGGCATTTATGAGAGTGCAATTTCTGATACATTTTGTTCCTCCTGAATGTGTTCCTCATCAGACCAGTTGAACTGTTAGGTGAATGTGCTCCTCATCACACCAGTTGAACTGTTAGGTGAATGTGTTCCTCATCACACCAGTTGAACTGTTAGGTGAATGTGCTCCTCATCACACCAGTTGAACTGTTAGATGAATGTGTTCCTCATCACACCAGTTGAACTGTTAGGTGAATGTGCTCCTCATCACACCAGTTGAACTGTTAGATGAATGTGTTCCTCATCACACCAGTTGAACTGTTAGGTGAATGTGTTCCTCATCACACCAGTTGAACTGTTAGGTGAATGTGTTCCTCATCACACCAGTTGAACTGTTAGGTGAATGTGTTCCTCATGACACCAGTTGAACTGTTCGCGTCGCATATACATAATACAAGGTGTTTTTACACTTGAGTAGGCTTGTTCCCAGCAAATGATTTGTTCCTTGCAATCAATGTACTCCTTCAAATTAAAGCTGTATATTTGTCTTTTAAAAGAAAAGGACTACTAGGGCCTATTTGAAGAACAATGAATCGCCATAGACCAGTCACTCTTCATGGAGACACAGCTGGGTCCAGGGGAGTCTGCTCTCTCCTGCTGCTCTGGGCTTCAACACACACAGCTTTTACTCAGACTAATGATGGTGTGATGATATATCACTGCTGAGCTCTGAGGTGGACAACAGTCACAGACAGTCAGACTTCTTACCTCTTAGCTCTGCTGTGGCGGCCATGTTCCCCAGACAGAGTGGTTTTAGAGGGAGGACCCCCCTCCTCTCTCTCCTCCTCCATAGTAGACCGGAGACCTGGACACAAACACAACTATACATTGTTTCTGTGGACACTATTTGAGGACCGAACATGAAATCACATTCCTGTAGCGAAGACTTCATATCCTCCTCCACATATATTACTCACTCATCATCTCTCTCTCTTTGACCGGACTTAAGTGGAGGGGGACACGGGTCAGGTTCTGAAGGGACTAGTGACGGCTAGGTAGCTGGATTTTCTTTCTAAAAAGCTGAAGTTTCTGTAAATGGTTCAATACAATGTTAGCTCTTCAATCTATAACCTCTCTCTCTGGTTAACCATTTACCAATGAAACAGCGTGGCTGTGGTCTCCTACCACACGCCACCTAAGTGGCTTTACTGGGCTCCTCCAACACAGGTAGATGTTGTAGGAAAAAAAGTTTAACTGGAGACTGCAAGATGGTACCAAGCAGAGCAGATGTTACACACTGTCATGACAGAGGCTCTGTCCCTGAGTGTGTGTGTGGTGATAGCTGGTTTATCCTGTGGGCCTTGATTACTCTGCACCACAGGTGTGCAGCCTCTCCCGGCCCCAGAGTATAATCAGTCTGACTGGGGCAGGTGAGGCTGGAAACCATCAACCACACACACTCCACACACAGTTTGAGTTTGTCATTCATCATCATGATGTCATGTTGACATCCTTCTTCCTTCTTGCTGTAACCACACGTCTACAAAGACCTGCTGATTATTTATCCTTTCTGTGTTATTTGTCAAAATAATACATTTTATTATATTGTTTATTGTAGTTATATTTGTTCAGTTCAGCAAAGGTTGTACTCAATGACTGCTCTATAAAGACCGACCACTATGAACATATTACAGACCACGTCTGCCTCTGCTTGCCAAAAGCAGACATCCAACCATAGAACTAAAGGCCCTCATACAGTCTAGGAGCCTCACTGACGATGGACGCGCCCACAGGCCGTTTGATACGAGGTACGGGTTGATCCAGACCAGATGGTTTCTATCATCCAGAGGTTTTCACCTCCTGTCTCAGAGGGCTTCTGTACCTTCTCTTGAATCTCACACAACCCTAGTGACCCGAAAGGAGACCCACTTCAGCCGGGGAGTGTACCGTTTAACAATAATGAATTCCTCCATCAATTGATGTGTGTATATATATAGGGGGGGGGGGGGGGGGGGGGGGGGGGGGGAGTGCACGCAACCGTAACCCACCGCGGATTTCCGCAGCGCAGCCGTTCCGCGGCACTCACCTTCCTTGGTGGAAATCCGGTATAGACCCAGCTCCCAACCCAACTTTGAGAATAGATTAACGGCGATACTTTTTTTTATCACCGATAAGAGTCTCGCGTTATCGCAGCGCGTTAACGCCGATAACGTATATATATATATATATATATATACAGAGTAAAAATATATATCAGTTCAAAGGAAGTATAGAAATTCATGAAAATTATCAGATTTCACTTTATTTGTTTCTTACTTTGATACTATTCTTTTATGTTTCATGGCTGGGCAGGCGGCTTGCACTTCAGTTCCTCATTATTTTCTTTTTGTTCCCTTTTTTATGACGTTAGGTGTCACATGACAGATAGCAGTTACACATTGGGATGTGTATGTTTACACCATATAAAATACATGTATTTAATGATTTGTATACTGTGTAAAACAGCACAGTGGTAGAACATGTATGTTGATAAAGACCGTATAATAAGTACATTTACAAGCACAGTGGTACAACATTTGATTATGTTTGGTTGTATACAATCATTATTGAATATAACCTATAGCCTACTATTGTCACACACTATTGTCACAGATATTTTATACACAAATAAAAATGTTTCAAATATAACCCTATAAAGGCATACTTGCATATGGAGGCCTACATGATTTAAAGTATATTTATTTCAGGATATTGTAGATATTATATACAGTATATCATGGGCGAGCGGTCATAATAAGCTATAAATGCAGTGCATGCCCAAGCCCTTCAATAAAAATAATTGAAAATATTAATCTGGCAGTGTGTTCAATTATACAATACCTTAGTTCTACTGTTTTGGTCTTAAATCCGTGCCTAATCTGTCCCGTTTTGCTTGCGAAAAGCTGGAAAGCTGACAGCTTGTTTCGCGCATGCGCACTGTGACACCGAGTAGTACAGTTACTGCTAGAGGCCTTAGTTTACTGTAGATGAGCATTTTGAATGGCAAAAAAGCTGTCAATGAAGCAGCTTATCTGCCAACGCGCATGCGCAAACCTGACTTGTTTGAATTTTTCAGCGGGAAATTGTCAGTGATTAATTTCATTGTGTAGCCTGGGTCAAAATGAATGAAAATATTAATTCTATTCAGTCTTTGCGTTCAGTGCCGTTTTCGCGGAGAACTTTTGAGGAAAAGAAGACCATAATTTCAAGTGGACGGCCTACTCCTGAAGTAAATATCACAAAAACTACAAAGAATTTCGTCCGTCACTTTCAAGCCAGCACCTATGAGAAACATAAATGGCTAGCTGGCTGTCCACAGGTTAGCAAACTGTTCTGTTGGCCGTGTCTCCTTTTTTCCACGGAACACACAGTCTGGACCACGACAGGTTATGGTGATTTAAACAACCTTCACACTGCTATGAGCAAGCATGAGCGTGCATCTTCGCACATCCTTTGTATGGTAAACCTGCAGACATTTGGAAACACACGGATCGATCATCAGCTGAATGAGGGACTGCGACTGGCCACAGAGCAGCACAACGCGCGGGTAAAAAAGAACCGGGACGTGTTGAAGAGGCTTGAAGAGGTAACTTTGTAGGCATGTGATTGTGTCATTTGATTGACCACGCTGGTTACGTTGTGTGGGCGCATCAAGCGTCATGTCAGTGCTGAATATTTCTGCTTTCATTTAGCCTACATATACACTGTAAATTCCAACACAAATTCCAGGTTGTTGGTAACATGGGGCAAGTGTGAGTGTGAGAGTGTCAAAATCGAGTTGATATAGTAGTTAAAAACCATATTATATATTTTTATTAATAAATAAATACCCCCCTTACGGGCGCGCATGGTATTGACACTTCAGCATGACCACAGTAAAAGGTCACCGCTCGCCACTGCAGTATATGCAAGTAACTTCAAAACGTTTAATCATCGTAGGTGGTTTTTTTCTGGGGGAGTCTTCTAGTTGCATTACACGTATCTGGCCAGCAGATGGCGCCAGTATGCAGTGAGCGTTTCGAAAAGCTCAAACACGCTGACACAGACTGAATAAAGTACAGGTTAAACTGACTTAACATTGACTGTATTAAATACAGGTTAAAGTGACTTAACATAGAATTAAAAAAAACTGGCTAAACTGACTTAACAGACTGTATAACATACAGGTTAAACTGACTTAACAGACTGTATAACATACAGGTTAAACTGACTTAACAGACTGTATAACATACAGGTTAAACTGACTTAACAGACTGTATAACATACAGGTTAAACTGACTTAACAGACTGTATAACATACAGGTTAAACTGACTTAACAGACTGTATAACATACAGGTTAAACTGACTTAGGGACTGTACGATATTTAGCGGGGGGGGAGGGCCGGTCGCCAGACGATCGGGTTAAAATTGTTCTGCCTGGCCCTCCCCCCTGGTAAATTTTTTTTTTCCGGGGCCCTCCCCCCAGCTCAAAAAAATTCTCCTAGGCCCTCCCCGCTACGTGAATCAAATAAAATTGGTCGGAAAATGACGTTTACAAGGTTAAAACGGCCACATAAGCACACATACACACACACGGGTACACACGCAGCAAGAGCAGGGGTTTATGCCACGCTGTGCCTTGAACTTGAGAATGGGGACAAGCCTGCTTTTATCAATGTTACGAGACTCCCCCAATAATTTCACAACTTGGCTGATGACATTGTACCTTATAGGATAAGACAAAACACAAACTACTGTGACTAAGAGCGACTAATGATCACCCTGCGATTCTTGGTCTATGTGGTCAGTGGCGTCAGCTTGGTTTTAGAAGTGGTGGGGACAATAACCATAAGCTTGAGTGTGGTTTGAAAAGTGCTGGGGACCCTTATGTAAGCTATTCATCCATTCAACGCTGCATCATTACAATATGATCTACATTCGGCGCGATTGTCAACGGGGGGGGGGGGGGGGAGCACCGGACCCGCCAGCCGCGGACCCAGCACCGGACCCGCGGACCCGGCCGCGGACTCAGCCGCAGACCCGAGTCCACACACAGCCCGTGTGCATGCTGTGAGGATGTCATCGTGCGCGCCCGTTCTCATCCCAACTCGTAATATAGGCCTACCGACGATTTGTCACGCCCGGGGGTGGGTGGGGGGGGGGGGTGTTCGTGATTGTCAACGGGAGGGGGACCGCGGACTGATGACGGGGTTGCGCGATCGTAACCACTGACGGCGGGGGGGGGGGGGGGGGGGGGAATAAAAAAATAAAAAAGGTGCCGGATCCACCGTTGGAGGTGCCGGAACATATTCCGGCGTGTTCCGGCCCAAATTAAGCCCTGGATACTGACGCCAAAGGTACCCTCCCGCGTCTGTGTGAAACGATCTGGGGTCTCATAAATCCGTTCGCGGTGGTATGAGACGAGCAGAGTCTACAGCGTCCGCTCGCAGAGCAGAGTCTACAGCGTCCGCAGTCTACTGTGAAACAATTCACTCCAAAAAGGGTTATGGTTATGGTAAAGGAGACGTTCACTTCCTTACAGGCTATCCTATCTTTCATTTAAACATCGAACTCGGCATGAGTCATGACGATTGCCCCCCCATAAAATAATTTTCCTCGGCCCTCCCCCCAGGCCAATAATATTCTCCTGGGCCCTCCCCTAAGGCTTAAAAAAATTATCCTAGGCCCTCCCCCCCTGACGACTGGCCCTCCCCCCCCGGTAAATATCGTACAGTCCCTTAACAGACTGTATAACATACAGGTTAAACTGACTTAACAGACTGTATAACATACAGGTTTAACTGACTTAACAGACTGTATAACATTCAGGTTAGAGACCATGTAGGCCAAACAGCCAGTGGGGAAACACCAGTGTGCGAAATACGGGGGGGTGTGGGGGGGTCCGACCCCCCCGATTAACCCTTGAGACCCCCTGAAAGCCTCAAAAGCAAAAATTTGGGGGGGTCTCAAATTTTGTAAAAAACATTTTTAAAATAGTATATTATTGTCACTAATATTGTCACCAGGGCCGGTTTTACCGATGGGCAATGTGGGCGACCGCCCAGGGCGCAATCTATGTGCGCCCTAAAAAAAACCCCAAAAAACGAGTGCGCCCTAAAAAAAAAACCAGCGCGCCCTCAAAAAAAAAGAAATAAAAGAAAAACTAAACTCAAAACAAAACTCGCCAATTTTCTAGACTACCGCTCATTTCCATGTCAGGCTAGTGGAGTGGGCGCTGGGGCGCCCTCGTTGTCACGTCAACTTGCTGCTGAGAGTCATACAGGTTGTGTGTCCGAGAGGCAAGGGGAGGGGGGCGACTGATAAGCGAGCTGCACACTACATGCGGAAATTTACTAAAATCTCCGCGATTCTGAAGTGGACATCGTACTACTTCAAAAAAACTATCGGAGCCACATTTGAAGCGGTAGAAAAAACGGTCGGTTGAGAGACGCAGATTGTATCTTTTTACGGAACATCCGCCCGATATAATGTCGTGATGAGATATCAACACCCAAATCAGGCCACACAACACAAACTGCCTCCAAATAAATTGTATTTCATAATTAACATAGACCCATGCCTACACGACACGTAATTGATTGGTTTGTGTAAAAAAAAAGAAAGAAATGTTAATAAATAAATAAATAAATAAATATCAGACAATATCAGGTTGATTGACGGGTGAACAGACGTTGGCAAAAGGTAATGCGATAGGTAATGTTATGATTCAATCATACAGTTGCACAACAGGTTTCGTATGATGATTTAATTGATGATTTTGCATCAAAGAAGGCTAGAAAAGTCAAGTTTTAGATTGCACTTCATACCTGTTATGTTAATGTTCTAAACAGGTTGAAAAATAGGGATGGTTCTTGTTTTTGTATCTAAGTTTATATGTAGCCTAATAAAATAATGCAAATAATACCGTATAATATATTGTTTTGTCCTGTTTGTCGGCCGGGGCGGGGGCGGGGGGGGTGCCCAAGGGATGGTTCGCCCAGGGCGCAAATGTAGCCAGGACTAGAGCCCTGCACTGGAGCCCTAGGCCCGAGGGGCCCGAGCCCGACAGCCCGAGGGCCGGGCTTCGGGCTGACGACCGCATAATTACATCGGACACGGGCCGGGCTCGGGCACTTTTATTTTTCAACTGAATTAATTTTTTTAAACCTTTTTTAAACCGACGTATTATGACAGTCCTGGACCGGCCCAATAATCTGGACCGGCCCAAAAATAATAATACACAAAATAAAAAATAAAAAATAATCGGCCTGAAATCGTCCGGCCGAACCTCCCTATGGCAGCCCGTCCCTGGTTATAGGCCTATGCGGCGCTCGTAAAAGCCGAACAATGCGCCTACATGCGCTCTTAAAGGTTTGGAAACGATTCAACAAGACTACATCTGTATTCCAATCACAATAAGTAGCCTACTTATCGGCCAACAATAATCAAACAAGGCAGTAAAAGTGGGCATTAAACTGTATAGGACTGTTTTGAATAAAAGGGAAAAGGCCGACATATGCCCATACAATATGCAGCCGGCGCTCGGAAAAGGCTCGCAACAAAAAGATGAGCCACACATTTAGAAACAATTGCATGAACTATCTAAAAGAAATACCTTAGTCAGAAAACATATATGAGGCTGAACGTTTTGCTAAAATGTCAGTTATGGAAATATTGAAAATGTAGGAGCGGCTGGCTTGACCACGCGAAACCGAGAGACGGCTGTCTTGACCGCAGTACGCGATCGGTCATTAATCAATAATCG